>JBBPPX010000044.1:0-134055 GCA_038092235.1 Leccinum boreale | reverse complement strand
CTCTGACCCCTCCTTGGCCCTTCCCGCATCAACCACCGCCGCAGCCACCTTCCTCGGCGGCCTCGGCGCCAGGGGTCCCCTCGACACCAAGCCCGCAGGCGAGTTCAATCACGCGATCCAGTACCTCAACAAGATAAAGGCGCGCTACGCCGATGACCCCGACACCTACAAGCAATTCCTTGAGATTCTCCAAACATACCAAAAAGAACAGCGCCACATACAGGACGTAAGCATCTCCATTCCCTCCCCGCCTTTCATCTCATCTCCGCCTAGTCCCAGGTGTACGCCCAAGTACAGGTCCTCTTCAAGGACGCCCAAGATCTCCTTGCAGAATTCAAAGACTTTTTGCCCGAGGCCTCCATGGCCTTTACTGGTCCGGGCTCTCTCTCCAGTGTCCTCCCTCAGTCGACCGTCGGACCAGGTGTGCCTGCACAGTGGTCCGATATCGACAAAGATAAGATCGCAAAGAAGCCTCTCGTCCCTCCTCCAAAGAAGAGGCGCAAGGGTCCCGAGAAAGATACTACGCCTGTCCCTTCCTCGCGCTCAATAGTCAGTCGAGTCCGTGACCACTCGTCCTGCTTCTCTTCGTAGCTGACACATCCTCAGGCAAAGAAACCAAAGCATGCACACAAGCCCGGTGAGCCAGAATCCCCTTATTACACATCCTACGTCCTACCTCCCCCCTCGCCACCCCACCCCGCCACCCTCCCTCCAAATCATGTCATGCCTCCGCCTCCGCTTCCACACATGGGTATGCTGCCTCCCGTCATCAACGTCCCTCATTCCGCCATTCAGACCCCCCCAGACGAACTCTTGTTCTTCGAGCGCGCAAAGCGAACCTTGGAGAACAGGGATACTTATGAAGAGTTTCTCAAGCTACTCGCGCTCTACTCAAAGGACATCATCGATGCCAAAACCCTCGTGGACTTGTCACAGGTCTTTCTGGGCGATGGCGATTTGCTCGCACAGTTCAAGGACGTACTTCGTGTCGACGAGGTTCGATCCAGCATCGAACACGGTCCTCCAGGCAGCATTCGTACCGGTCCACCAGAACCGTTACCTCCCCTTCCAGCAGACGAAGGTGAGGGTCCGAGCTATCGCAAGCTGCCGGAAAGTGTAGGTCAATGGTACCGAGTTCTAGTGCCACTTCCTCATCCCACTTGCAGGAGGTTAAACTAGCCTGTTCTGGTCGTGATGAGCTATGTCGTTCAGTCTTGAACGACACCTGGGTTTCCCACCCAACTTGGGCGTCGGAGGAGGCCGGGTTCATTTCACACAAGAAAAACTCGTTTGAGGAGGCCCTTCACAAGAGCGAAGAGGAGCGACATGAGTACCAAGTACAATTGGATGCCCTTTCTAGCACCATTGCGCTTTTTGAACCCCTCAATATGCGCATCGAAGAGATGACCGGCGAGGAGCGTGCGACGTTCCGCCTCAAGGCCGATTTTGGAGGTTCCGGCAGAAGCCTCTATCACCGCACCTTGAGAAAGGTTTATGGACGCGATGCAGGTGCAGAAGTTATTCAGGCCTTGCAAGATTGTCCCAGCGTCGCAGTCTCAGTCGTGCTGGGGCGCCTCAAGGCCAAGGACGAGGAGTGGCGTCGAATACAACGAGAGTGGAACAAGACCTGGCGTGAGGTTGATGCCAAAAACTTTTACAAGTCTCTCGATCACCAGGGGAACCAGTTCAAGCAGAACGACAAGAAACAGATCACAGCCAAGTACTTTGTGCAGCACATCGAGGGCATACATGAAGGTCAGGAACGAAAGCTTGCGCGACGCAGTCTTCCGTCCTTCGCGGCTGGCTCAGTAGGACATCAATTGGAGTACGAGTTTCCTCAGACGTCCGTATTGCACGATTCTCTCCGTCTGGTCTACTCCTTTTTGGATCACTCTCAGGCACAATACAGCCCACAGGAGCGACGCGCAATCGAAGGTTTTCTTCGTCAATTTGTGCCTTTGCTTTTCATGATCCCGGCGCACGAATTTGATGCTGCCTGCGGTCCCTCTGACGGGTTTCAAGACGACGATTTCGAGCACGAAACCTCGAACGACTCGCGCAATGGTAACAGAATAATAGTTGGTTCCGCCGCGACGGAGGATCACCGCAAGCCATTATTCAAATCATGCCAAGAAAAGCCCGCTGGGGAAATTGCATCCCTGACCCCAGGTTCCCCCCGGTCTCATGTCCACCCACGCGGAAACAATTGCGAGGACGTCTGGATTCGAACTACGCAAGCCGGAACTAACTTAGACGACGCCCCAAAGCGTAAACCCTTTTTCGCCAACACGACCATTTATACCCTGCTATGTTTACTCCAGGTAGTTGACCTGCTTCCCACGCGAACTCGATTGACTTGACCACGCTACAGTCGATATATTTCCGGTTGGTCACATGCAAGGACGGGGGTGCCAAACGCGTGGCGGAGAACTTAAATCCTATGGATAGCAATCCAATTGCTGTCGAGCTAGGATTAGATGATCCGAATGGACCTCGCGCCGTGCTCAGACAGGCCACGGAAGCGTTGGGAGAACATCGACCCGACAGCACGGCGGACCTGGTTTACATGTATTTTATTGACGCATGCGAAAAGCTGTTTGATGGTGAGCTGGAGGTCGGTTTGTTTGAGGAGCACATGCGATGGTTCTTTGGAAACCAGGTGAGTGTTACCAAAAGTACGCATCGGGTCACGACCAAAGGAGGCAAGCAGGCATACACGTTGTTCACCCTGGACAAGCTCATCGCTGCGTTTATCAAGCAGGTGGGAGATATTTATTTATGGGAACCGAAAATGGTGCTAAGGAGGATTTGGATGAAACAGGCGCAGAGTGTGTTGTCAGATAACAAGTCGCAGGAGTTATGCATACTGCTTCAAGACGCGCGTAAGGAGGAGATGCTCACTAATCAGGACATGATCCGATATCGTCGAGAGGCAGAACGGCATGTGGGATCAGACGAGCATCTATACCGGATTGAATGGGTAGGTTACGCTCTCCCTGTCTGCCAAATTTGGGATCACCAAAAATGGAACAGGACCCACGGTCAAAAAAGATGCAGATCCAACTGTTGGATAGCAACGACCCGAGCGTCGAGGTCGACCGGACCGCGATTGGACGGTGGAGAGAATATGTGGACTCGTACGTGCTTCGGCAGCCGACCGAATGGATGCCAGAGCAGCATGATGAAGGGAAAAGTGGCGTGTTTTTACGAAAGTGAGTGGAGATGGAGCCTCGCGTCTGTTTGCTAATCTGATCAAACTGAAATAGAACGCTATCGACGGACGAATCGCATATGGTCGGATGGAGCGATATGAGGATCAGGATAAATGTGGGGACGTACAAGCTATTGTACGAGGCGGGATCTGAGGAGACGTTGTTGCGCAGACGGAGCAAAGAGGCGGAGAGGGAGGTGCAGGAGCGTGTTCGACGACGGAACGAAGAACGAGGACGATGTCGGTTACTTCAGGATTAGTCATGTATACATAGATATGTATTTGAATTTTCTATTTTTGGCGTGCGGAACAAGGTGTATTACATACTTAAGTAAGCGATAGGGAACTTCCCGCCCTTCCCGTCTGTCGTTTTTTTCCTTTTCGCCTGCATTCGTTTCGTTCGACGAGCGACGATTTTAAACGAAAAAAGGTCCGTTCGAGTGCGCGACGTCGGCGAGGACGAACGCAAAGCAAGTTCAGCTTGTCTCGAACGCCACCAGCTCTCGCTTCGTCTCGGCTCGGCCCCCGCATTAGGCCACGCCCAGTCCGCAAGACTCTCTTGGCACGTCTTCTGCGCTCAAATTCTAGTATCATGGCCAAGCAAAAACATGGCAGTACCTCCTCCTTAGGCGCCCGTAAAACATTCCGCATTCCCTCCCACGCCGTCCTCTCCGCCCTCGCAGTCATCGCAGCCTCATCCTCCTCATCGGTCGCAGGCAGTCCACTCCCCTCCCAAACACCGCCTCCTGCCTTCCTCTGCCCATCGATACATTGCGACTATCCTGTCGTCCCTGATCCCACACCCTCCAGCTCCGCTACCCCCTCCCCAACACCAATATCCGTACTTGCAGTGGTTGCAGACAAGTACGTCCAGGACGTCGATAGTTCCTGGCGGAAGACGGACAAGTGGACATTGTATGGCTCGACAGTGAGTCTGATGTAATCCCCACATCCCCGCCCATCTCATTGTTATTTACTCTAGTGTTGCTCCGGTTCGACTTCCAGCTCCCTTCCTACACAGTCGCGCACAAGCTCGTCCCAGACACCCATGCCCACTTCTCCGTTCATCTCGACCGAGTTCGACACCTCTGTACTCCCCGCAGGCTGGGTTAGCACGCCCGATATGCCCTCCAACACCAGGTCCACCACCATCCTCGCCCTCGCCATCGCGCTAGCCGGTTCGATATGTGTCTTCATGCTTGTTTGTCTCCTTTGGAGACGGCGGAAGAAGAAGGCGAGGGATCCAGAGCTTCGACTAGCCCACAAGCTAGACACTGATGGTGATCCCAAAGACAATGGGCAGGGCACAGAGGCTTATGGGAAGATGCGGATGTGGTCGAAAGCCACGGCACGCTGGAGGTCCAACATTCGTCAATCAGCTCGCCGGCGGAGAAAGAGACCCACGACGATGGTCGCTTCCGTCGCTAGTCGGCCATTATCTCCGATCTTGTCCAACGAGACAGACCCTCCTCCCACACCAATACTAGCGTCCGCGTCTACCTCGTCTCTCCATCCCACGCTATCCGACCCGCACACCACTCCGCCCGAGCGCCCTCATTCTGCGTCGCCCCCTACCTACGGTGCCTCCCTCGCTCCGTCTGCCCATCCCCCTCCTCTCTCCACCGTGTGCAGTTTGCCTTCCACTTCTCCGTCCGACAGCTCGGGCCTAGTCCATTCCGGTAACCAGCCTTCCTTCACTGATCACGAACCAATACCATACGTCCCTCCAAACGACGGCCATGTAGCTACCGATGACAAAGCACAGCTCGCCCGCATCCGCGAGTTGGCAAGTTCTCCTCCAACCATGGTAGACGCCGTAGGTGCAAGCGCCATACAACCAGTTTCAGTCCCAGAGTGGCACGAAGTAGAAGACGATTTAGACGACTTGGGCATCGATCTGAATCAAGATCCCATGTCTTTCCCTCAGTTCAGCTTCCCCCCCTCGTTTCCTCCGCCTCCTTCCACGTCTGACGTGCCTTTTGGTCACCTGCATGACCCCCCTCTACATTATGGGAATGTAGGCGACATCTTGGACACCCGCTCTGCTTCGGCATCACCATCACCTTTGCCGGAAGTTTCGCCGAGCGCGCCCGCGCCCTCTACCGACGATCTTGGTCTAGAGCCCTCTGCGCCAGCCTTGGAAGGTGAAGATGATGTATTCCAAGATTGGGACGAGGCTTCCCTCGACGTTCCCGGTGGCCCGAGCTCGCCGGATTCTTCCCCATCGCGCGCTTCTTCGTTTCCCATCCCGGAGTCTGTTTGCATGGACGACATACTTCCTCGATATCATCCCTGAGATGTTTATTGGTCGTGAAGGACTTTGTGCACACTCATGTACACTTACCATATGGCAAATAGTATATCAGTAATTGTTGTCCTACCACTCGAACTTTGACGGGTCATTAATGACAACTAATATCCTCGATCGAGTCACGTGATATCCTTGATCGTATCGCTCATGGTCCTTGAAGTTTCCCAATCGCCGTCATGGGCAAGTCTCAAAAGAAACGATCTATGCGCAGGTACAACCCGATGAGAGTTCCCGACTCGCATTTACCCCAAGACCTTGCCTCCTCCGAGTCCGCATCCACGAAAAATCAAGAGGTCTTGCCAATCATTCAAAAGGTATATCTTTTTCGCACTCGTTGGACTCTCGATTTGGCTTAGAGACGCAACTCCAGATGGAGAGCCCAGATGGGTCCGAACGCAGATGGGCCTGCGTCGCGGTGTCTAACCTCATTCAAAACGATCCATCCACCCGGAGGCTCCTACAAGGCAAAAACGTGGTCGGAGCCTTGATCACACGGTTGTCGGACAGCGAAGAGGAAGTCTGGATAGAGGCTGCCGGCGCCCTACGGTCTGTCTTTTTGGGTCTGATTTCTAGCGATCAATCCTTGACCCTTGATGCTCTAGAAATCTCTGCATCGACGGGGGGCATGACATTTGCGCGGAAATGTATAACAAAAACATCATCGCACCCCTGAAGACGTTCGTTCCAAAGGTATATGCGTGTCTTCCTTTGCATGCATGCACCCCCTGAGTTGTTTTCCCGCACAAGATATCAGCGATACTTGCTCAGTTCCTCGAATCCCCCAAAAACGCGCCGGAAAATGCCAAGAAAGTGGTGTACGAGTTCGCAGACAACGTGATCACCATTCTGTGGTGCATGTCGTGAGCGGTTTTACCTTCCCCCCTGCTTGTCTTCCGTGTCTCAGAACGATATTCAGGGAGACTTCGAACAAGGCTCTCAACGCCATCAACGCCATCAATCTAATCCCGTTTTTGATGTCCTTCTTGTCCTCGCGCGACAAGCTGCCTGTATCGACTGTAGTCGCAGCAGGTAGTTATTTTTCTAATGCTTTCTCTTTCCAGTCGACCAATTGATTTTATTCGTGCAGCCCAATGTTTGTATGTCCTCACAGACGACAATCAGGCGGCGATAGACGAAGTCCGTCATGATGCTGCCTATAGTTCATGTCTGCTGGACATCTTGCGGGGCAACCAACATGATCCCAAAGGAAAAGGAAAAGACCTCTCCGAAGATCGTTTCGAGACGCTCAAGGTCCTGTGTTGCGGTGAGATTCTCTGCGTACTCGGATGTGTGGGTATCATAGATCAAGCCGGAAGCCAGGCATCCTGAACAATGTGTCGCCACTGCCGCCACCTAGTGCTGTGTCCGCCATCGACGTGAATAACGACCTGTTGCTTCCCGTTCTCCGACCTGTCATTTCATCAGTTTCCTCGGATGAAGTGGTGCAACAAGTTCAAGAGCTTGTAGCACGACAGGTTAGCCGTGTTGTCGTTAAACCCCGAACTTTCTCTGAACGTTTGCCCTTGAAGGCAGAGGAACCTCCGCCGATCGACAAGTTGTCATTGAAAAATACGCCAAAGTCGGATCACAAGTCGCAAACTGAGATTGACCTCGAGCGTCTAGAAAACAAACTGAGGACGATCCAGCTCGCGCTCGAGATTTTGACGGGAGTCTGTGCGACTTTACCAGATCCAGTCCCTATTGTAGAAAATGACGAGATTGATACGGAAGATCTAGAAGGTATGAACATCCGAATTTCCATTGGACAACCGAATGACCTCTTCAGAAGAGGATGTGGAAATGGACGATGACGTGGTGGACGATATGCCGCTGGACGATAGCATGCATCCACGGGAAGAGTCTAAACGATCTTCTACTGCTCTCCTGCCAGAAATAGTACGACCACTATTGTCATTAATTCAACCGACATCTCTTTCTTTCCCTCAGCCATCCAGCTCATCGATCCACCCTCCGACGACGTCTGCACTCGGCGCTGTCCACGTGAGCGCTTTTGAATGTCTTAACAACATTTTTCTTTCTCTTTCTGCCTCGCCGAATGCGGAGCTCGCTGCGGACGAGGGCGCTGGTCATGGAATCTGGTCCGAGATATGGGCGGCGCTCTCCAAGGTTGGGCTCGAAATCGGTCCAGGTCAGGAACTCAAGCAGGAGATCTGGGAGACCGCCATTGGCGTCCTCTGGGGCATCGGCAACATCTGGAAAGGCAAACTGGTGAGAGTCGCGGCTTGACGCATCCCCCTGCCGGTCCCAACCATCCACGCAGGTTCCAATCGATGAGCAAGTCCAGATCTTGATGAACGTCTGTGACTCGAGCAAGGAATCCTGCGTACAGGTGAAATGCATCGGTACGCTAGAGTGCCTGGCGCAAAACATTCATTCCATTGAGGCGAACCGGGTATGTCGACGTGGTTCGCGTGTATCGAATCGACCCGGCTCACCGGCAGGATAGGTGATATCTAATTATCTGCTATCGGTCTTGCTGAGCGCGACCACGGCGTCGACCAAAGGCACTGAACCGCTCCTCCAAGCGGTCTCTGCACTGATCGATATCTATTCGGACGAGAGGCTCTCGTACGACGTCAATTTTAGGACTGGCGGGTTTCTGGGTCGCCTCGTGGAGTGTGTGGACGGTGTGAAGAAGGTGGTGAGGGGGATTGATCGCCGAAAAGAACGAGATCTGAGGCTGAGAGGGGAGGAAGTGCGTGATAACTTGGTGGCGTTCATCAAGTACAGAAGAGCGTTGCGTGTGACGTAGACGCTGGTTGTGAGAAGCGGTAGATCTGATCAAGCCACGTGTGTGTTACCTGCACTCCCAATTGGTGACGTTCATCAAGTACAGAAGAGCGTTGCGTGTAGCGTAGGCACTGGTTGTGAGAAACGGTAGATCTGATCAAGCTACGTAGTGTGTTAACTCCACTCCTGGGCCCAATTCAATGGTGACGTTCAGCCCGGAAGTCTTGGGACGGGCACGATGCGCAAAAGACTACTTATTATTAGCCCGGGCCCCGAACACAGGACGCTAGCGCATGGTCCGTCTAATGTTCAAATAAGTAGTACATATGGGATTTCCGTCTAACTATAAAACTACTTGATACATAATCCACACAACTCGAGCGGAACGGCTGCCAGTGGTACATTTCTCTGATAAATCAGTCGTCAGGGATGACTTGAGTACTCTAACCAACCCCAGAGTCAGTCGTGTACTTGGTTTATCTGAACTGACGCACCATGTTGCTATCAAACGGATTCATACCCGCAGCCACTCGGCTGCCTGCAATTGAAGCACTCCAGTCGATAACCTCCCACTTGTGGGTGCCTGCCTGCTTCTGCTCTTGATGGATCGACCTCGCAGTGATCATACGTTGGTGAGCTATATCCACTGCTGGCATCGGACAGTTCAGTTCAGCCGTGAGGCGACGGATGTGCCTGATCCAGGACATCGTTAGCGTCGGGTGATATAGTCAAGGTTACAACCAACACCGAATCCTTGATTCCTCCGTCGATGGCGAAACCCTTGGAGCCGTCGAAGTTATCGTTTATCATGCGTTCACCGTATGCTATCAGTCTAAGTTCTTCCCTAATCAAGATGATTGAACTTCAAGTGGATTCAATGCCTACCCAGGAGCTGGCATTATATCTACATCGCTAGATCAGATGCGGTAGCCTGAACAGAGCCCTCGACAGACATACCTTTGACTAGGTTAAGCACAGCATGGGCTCCGATTCCTGATTTGTCACCAAGAGTGAGCGTCTCAGCGAGCAGCTCGTTGGCACCCATGATCAACCCGTTGCCGATCAACTTGAAAGTACAGGCTGGATGACGAGTGGATGAGGAAGAAATTGCGAGAAATTGCGATTACCCACCTTTCTCGATATTTCCACCGAGGTCGATGACCTTTCTGCCTACGCCGGGGACGGTGATATGGGCTATTTCCTTCTTGGATCGGTAGTCACCACTCATTGCAATCACGAGCTTCCCGGAATCCGCTGCCATTGGAGGCCCAAAGACCGGAGCTGTCACAAAACTGCACTGAGGAAAGACGGAGACCAGTCTGTCGATTTCCCCTGGAGGGTTCCAGTCAGCATCCGTCCAGCTGTACCAAGGGTGGTGGATGCTTGCCAGCGAGCGCGGGGTATATCTTTCGCGAGTCAGACCATCTGCTGAAAATGGAGTGATGATATAAACATAAACTCACCGTGCTGGTATCGACGAAGATCTTTGCTCTGCTGCCAATGGGTGGCGTTTCCTATAAGAGGTGCCAGATCACCAAACTTACTTATCTCGGAAGTAAACGGGACATACCGAAAGAGCCTTCGCGAACTCGTTGTACGCGTTCTGCACGGCAGCATCGTTGGCAAGGTTAGTGAAGATAACATCACACTCGATGGCCAATTGAGCTAGGCTGGACGCGACTTGGGCGAGCTCTGGGCCGACCTCGTCGACGAGCTTCTGTGCCTTGGACAAGGTGCGATTATAGAGGAGGACTGGTAATTTCTGTCGACGAGCCTGAGATTTGGTAACGTTACGTGCCATGAAGTAACCCATGGCCCCAAGGCCATACCATCCGATCCTGAGGGGATGGGGGGATGGGGTGCCGGGGCGGGAGAAGGGAATTTCTACAGAGAGCATGGTATCCTCGGAGAAATTAGGATGAGTATCATCCTGGCTGTCCAATTTATATGTCTACGATAAGGAAACTTGAAAGAGATATATATAACATCACGTGATCTACAGACTCGCAGCGCCTCCGCTCGTCCGACTTGTCTAGTACAGGCCCGGTCGTAACCAAAAGGCAATCGAGTCCTCCTCGACGTCCACGGTCTGCTGGCCCATCCAAACGATGCAGCAGCAAGCATACCCAAGCGAGCAAAAGGGCACGTTACTTCCGGGCCAGACAATCTCTGTCAACAAGTATACCGTCCAGGTGGAGAGGTATCTTAGCCAAGGTCTTCGAGTCCCGCCTTACTTCCCCAATGTCTGAACACTCCTCCCCAGGTGGCTTCTCCCATGTCTACCTCGTGAGGACCCCGACGCCCGTGTGTAACACGACCCACCATGTCCTCAAGCGTATTGCTGTGCCAACCGAAGCGTTGCTCACGGAGGTCAAGAAAGAAGTCGATATCATGGTGCGCAGCAGGATCGTCGACTGCGTCCTGTCGCCTCACCATCATACTAGAGGATTCTGAAGGGCCACCCAAACATTGTTTACCTCATCGATGCCGCATGGCACAGAATGTCCAACGGCCAGTACGAAGTTTTCATCCTTATGGAGTTTTGCCCAGGTGCCCAGCGTCTGTATTTTTTTTTCATAATTGTCTTATTTAGACAAACCTAGGCGGAGGTATCATCGACATGATGAACAGGCGTCTCAGGGAACGTCTCACAGAAGCAGAGATTCTGCAGATATTTGTCGATGTCCTCGAAGGAGTTGCGGCTATGCATAACCTGCGTCCGGCTCTACTGCACCGCGATCTCAAAGTAGAAAACATCCTCCAGTCATCCAGTACCTCCTTCAAATTGTGCGATTTCGGATCAGCGACGCCAGTCGCACCCCGACCGCCGTCTACGGCTCAAGAAATCAGGGCAGTTGAAGCAGATCTCAACCGCCATACAACTCTTCAGTACAGGCCCCCGGAAATGATCGACCCTTATTTGCGCCGTCCTATCGATGAAAAATCTGACGTGTGGGCACTGGGGGTGTTGCTCTACAAGCTCTGTTACTACACGACTCCCTTCGAGGAGCATGGACCTTTGGCTATCTTGAACGTACAGTACCGGATCCCTCCATATCCTGTATATTCTCCGCAGCTGAATGGCTTGATCGGTACGTTGACCCCTTCATGCGTCTTTCTTATCTCATCCATCTGCGCACTGTAGTTTCGACGCTCTGTGAGCATGGCACTCAACGTCCATCCGTGTTTGAGCTCCTTGTCCAAGTTCATCGCATGCGCGGCACCAAATCACGCTTCGCCTATCAGATTGTCCCACCGCAGCCTCTTTCTCCACGGACAACTCAGTCGCAAGCAGCTGCCCCACTGGATAATTTACTCTCCTACCGTCCATCATCTCGCACCGCGCGGCGACCTTCACCGGCCAAAAATACTGGGATTCAAGCAAGAGACAAAGTGTTGGAGGCTATCGCCCCGATGCGACGCGGACGTCCGTCTTCCTCTCAGCAACAGCAGGGCCCAGATATATCGAAACCACCCAGTCCACCGAAGGTACTGCTGGAAGCAACGAAGCCCAAAAAGGTCGACTTGTTGGACGACCACTTTGATGCGGAGGAAGACAACGCTTGGAGAGCCATAAAGAGCAGTGCGCCGAGTGATGACGATAACAAACCTCTCGGTTCTAGCAGTGCTACTATTTCAGCGTGGAAGCCAAAGGGTACCGCACGGGCTGTTACGGAGGCCAACTGGAGTGTTGAATCGCTTACCTCAAAAGTGACTGATGGCAACGTACTCCCAGCTAGCTCTACCTTCGGGGACAACTTTGCGGAGTGCTTATGGAAAGCATATGATGGTAACAGTACGGGCTCCGGTGCAACTCCATTTACCTCGACCGAGAAGGCGGCGCCGTCGAAGATCGCTCCGCTAGAGGGGTCTCGAACCACGAAGCTTGTCATTACTAAAGGGAAGGATGCTTTTGAGGGGTTGGGCCTGTCATCTACCTCCCCCCCCGCTCCAACTCTGGGTGAAGCACGCAAGCTGAGGACAGGGTTGGCTGCAGTAAATGCCTTCAATCGTCACGCTATCGCACATAGCCCGTCGTCGACAGTGACAAAGCCAAAGCCTACTACTGGTAGCGCAAAGCCGTCTCCTTCACCTCGTCCGTCGCCTCCGCACACAAGCTCGTCATGGAGGAACAGTCCTGTTGCCCAGGCATTGCCAAGCTCGACCCCTTTGACCGCCAACCCAACATTTCTTCAGACTGATGATCTGTCTGCGGAGACAAGGTTCCCCTCCCTAGAAGAATTACATGCAACTGTGGCATATTCTCAGAAGCCCAACCGTTATACCGCGCAACCAGAACCTAATCTCAGCAACGAGAACATCATTGATTTGTCATTCCCTTCCGCTTCAATACCCTTCCGTCCACAACCTCGGCGTTCGGTTGCCCAAAATAATGCTCGTTCAGAACAGGTTACAGGAACCGCAGCTCACGAGACAGGGGAAGTGCGACGGCCTTTAGCAGGTCCGGAGACCGGCGAAGCTGTCTTGTCGACCAAACGTTCCAGCGGTCGTCCGCCATCACGATCATCATTGAAACACGCGGTCAATGCTTCCTCCAAACCTTTCGAGACACATGACTTGGTTGATTTGACGGGTGATCCAGCCAGCGCTCCCTTAGCGCCGCAGAAGACCCGGGAGTATAAGGACTGGCTGACAGGAGATGTTGACACGCTGATATCGCCGGCAAAGGATCGTGCGGCCTCGGAGGCGAAATCCCAAGAGACACCCGTACTGCGCGAGTTCACTCACAAGCGCTCTTCGCTTGTCCAGGTGAACAGGGTCCCTATACAAACTCCGCAAGAAGCTGTCACTAGCCAACGGCCTGAGTACCTCAACCGGACATCTATAACCCCTTCGATAACCAGGAGAAACTCGCGGAGTTCACGATCCAGGGAACGCAAGCAAAGTACGAGCCTGACCTCAAGCCACAAATATCCTGTGCTCCCAAGTGGACTTCCGCAGGCATCGTCGATACGCTTCCCAAATACCAGTCAGGACTCACTCATGGGGTCGACTACCCGTCCTTCATTTGAAAGGTCTTCCTCTTCAGATGACTGGAAGGCGCAGCCAGCATTAGAGTCCCCACGAGACGGGAAGATATCTTCGAGTGATGAGGAGAGTCCTGAGGACGCTATCGGATTTAAATCCTCGAAGGCATCCGGTCGGAGGCACAAAGGAAGGCAGAGCTCTGTACACGACTTGGTTGACCTATGGGGTGGTGGTGTCGTCCAGACAAGGGAGAGGCAGAAAGATGCAGTTACGAATTCGTCCACCGATTCCCCCCACGAGAAACCTTTGAAGAGTCGGTCCATCGCTGTGCCTTCTGCGACGAGGTTCAATGCAACATCACCGCAGCATCTACACGCTCCAGCTCCAAATTCTGGGGCAATTGATATGCCACGATCGCCTAGCAGGTCACCGAATCGGCGTTCTCCCAGGTCTCACGTGAAGCAGATGTCGGCGGTGAACTCAACTACCAACACGCCAACGTCTTCCTCGAGAGGCCGCCCACAATCCTTGCTCTTGTTCCCAATGTCAAAGTCCACTTCTGACGGGAAGGTGGATACGCCGGTGACACCCTCTGGTCTCTCTGTCCCCCCAGACGGCTCTCGTGTGGGTGGCACCCGTCGACCGTCGATCACAGACATGGTACAGAGATATGAAGCCATTGGGAGAGTCGCGTCCCCCGCTCCACTTTCCCTCCCCAAATCAGCTGTGGTGCCAGGCGTAGTACCGGTGGCGACAGGCCGTGCTCTACAACAGTCCCTGCATTCCCCCCTTGCGTCGAAGTTCTCCCCTTCCCGAGTTGCTCCCACATCTGATGATGTCTCTCAGGCTGTCGAGAGCGACAAGCGCCAGCTGTTTGTCAATGCAAAACCTAGCTACACTGGGTCAACCGATAAATTGGGGGTCACGTCCAGAGGCCAGAGTTCGATTTCGGGGTTGCCCACGTCGTCATCTAGCAAACTGCTGTCGCACAGTTCTTCCCAAGGAGGTATTGATGGCTTACCCTCTCCAGCCGCCAACGCTCCTGCACCACCAGAGGAGGATCGGCGTTCACCTTCTCCCGAGAAGCCCTATCGAGGTGTCGGTAAACTCATTGATCAGTGGCAAAGGAAATCAGAGGAGGCTTCTCATAGTCCCACTGGTTCCACGCCAAGACGGGGGTTTACCACGAAGCGAGCTGGACTCGTTGGTGGAAGTGTCAATCGGGACAATTGAGCATTGTGAGACAGTGTATTCTTGCATGGACTATCACCCTTTCTTCGCTATTTACATGGAGGTACATTGAATGGGCTTGAAGGTAGTCACTGTCGTCAACTTAGAATCCAACTTGATTCTGACCTGCTCTTTGAAAGTCAGGTAGTGATGATATGTTAACATTACGCCAGCGGGCCTCTGGCAACTACAGTTCTCTACTTTCAAAAAATGATCTCTGCCAACAGTCATTGAAAAATCCGAAGATAAGATCTAGTGATTAGTAGTAGTTGATTATTAAATCAAAAATAAGCTTACTTGTGTATGGGTCAATGGTCGACATTGTTTCTTTCTCCATGATGGCGAGTGTAGTGTTCAAGGTGGACACTGCAAGATGTCTCCTCTTCTGCTTTGTCAGGGGACATTTTGCATTGCTCAGGAATGATAGGGACATCCGAGTCAATTTCTTATATAATAGGATTGTCGGGAAAGATCATGATGATCGGCGGACGGTGGTCATGCAACATCTTCAAGTTGACAGGACGCAGTGGACTGGCGGGTGTGGTGTTAAGAAGAAGATTAATATGATACATCATTCCAGGCGAGTCTGACAATATTTTTCACCCCCTGGAATTCCAATGGAATGGTTGCCGAGTGTTGCTTGCTTGTATTTGGTCCTACTAATGAATTTGGCTACTATAGTCTAACAAACTTGTGCTTGAACTTCGAACACCCCGAGTCCCGGCGCACTCGCTTTGCGCGGTATGGCATCGTGCACATGTTCATCCTGATCAATGATCAACTTTGATTCTCAACCTCACATACGTCTAGGCCGCCCACACTTGCGGTCCACTTCTGACAGGAAAGTAGATACGTCGGTGACACCATCTGGTCTTTCTGTTCTCCAAGACGACTCTTGTGTGGGTGGCACCCGTCGACCGTCGACTACGGATGGTACAAAGATACGAAACTGTCACATCCTCATTCCTCTTGCCCTCCCCAAAATCAGCTGTGGTGTCGAGCGTAGTACCAGCGACAACATGACGCGCTCTACAACAACCCCTGCATTCACCTCCGACTTCGAAGTTCTCCCCTTTCCGAATTCACCGACTGTCGACAGTGAATGAGCGCCAGCTGCCTGTCAATGCAGAGCCTAGCTATACTGGACCAACCGACAAATTGGGAAATATGTCCAGAAGTGTGTTTGATTTCGGGGTTGCTCACGACGTCGTCTAGCAAATTGCTGTCTCAACAGTCCTTCTCAAAGAAGTATCAAAGGGGTACATATTTCTGGCTTACCTTCTACAGCCACCAACGCTCCTCCGCCTGAGGATCAGCGTTTATTTTCCCCCGAAAGGTCCTATCAAGTTAAACCCATTGATCAGTGGCAAAGGACATCAGAAGAGGCTTCTCGTGGGTTTACTGGTTCTACGCTAAGCTAGGACGGGGGTTTACCGCGAAGCGAGCTGGGAACAATATGTATGGACTATCATCTTCTCTCTACTATTTACATGATGAAGATACATCAAATGGGCTTGATGGTAGTCCCCGGCGTTAGAATCCAACATTGATTTCGACCTACAGAAGAAACGGTTAGTTCGCTCTTCGGGATGAGCTAACGCTGACGCACTTTTGCAACCCTTTCATCAACTTTCTTGGCAAATTTGTTCACAAAGGATCCAAACGCTTCCCGGCTATGCGGTGCTTTGCATTCCTCGCACTTCGAAGCCAACATCTCTGATAAAGCTTTGCCCACAAGCTTTGGGTCTTTCACAGCGTTGCCATGAGGGGAGCTTTGCAACGCGCATGCCGACTTCCTCATGTAGTCCATCCACCATCTGTGCACCAACATGGATTCCTCCCGACCTACCGGATACTTTTTGAACGGCAGGAGCCTGATCGTGGTCCATTCCGTGACACAATCGTCGCACCCAAATAGTGGTGATATATCTGTCGTATACACGATCCAGGTATGATCCTCTGCCAGCGCACGCGCAGCCGCTGCGCACTCCTCGCGATACAGGACGAGGCGGCAGAAGAGGCCAGCTTGAATCTTTTCGAATTCAGGGACATAGCCACATGCCAGCAGCTTCGGCAGCGCTGACGTGTGTCGGGCCGCGAGCCGGGCTGTCTCGCGCTGCCCATACAGACAGGCGAGTGCGTAGACCCGCACGGGGTCCAGGCGGAGGAACGTGGGGTTTGTGAGCTCTCCGAGTGCGACAAGGCGGAGGTTCATCATGTCGTACTTCGTCGCTGCCTCGAGGACGGCGCAGAGCTCCTCGAGAGTCTCGATCTGGAACTTTTTCCCGCTGCAGCTGGGTGGGTGGCACACTGGCAGAGCGACAGTCAATGTTCGATGGTGCGCTTGTCCTCGGACAAGTCTATGATCGGCCGTCCGTCGTCCGACGAATGAGCCATGTTCTGCTGTGATAGCGTGAACATGTCATTGAATACGGGGGAAGATATGCATAGGATGATCTTCCATGAATTAAATAGGGCTCCATCTGGGGAGCGCAGGATAACATCATGAGCGGGCTGAGTGGAATCGTTTTGCATGCTACGAGGATTGTGAGAAAGAGGAGGAGTTGGTTTAGGGGCTCCAGCTTTATAGATGTTTGTAGCCTTGGAAATAGACATATAATGATATGAGAGCATACGGTATGTTTTCAGGATGGTGACTCAACCTAGCAACCTGTGCCGGTTCGTTCACCGGGTACACTGTCCCCTTCACCATCCTCATCCGCATGATCAAAACTATCGGTACCAGAGGCCAGACGGCAGTGCGAGTGACCAAACGCCTCCCGCGCAACGTCTTTACCTCTTCCGAGCTGCCACGATGTCAAGAAGAAGATTAATATAAATCATTCCAGGCCTCTGACAATACTGTTCACCACCATGCTAGAATTCCAATGGACTCCTGATCATGCAACATGCATCATGATCAATAGACCAACATGTACATCGCCGAGTGTTGCTGGCTCGTATTTAGTCCTGATGAATTTGGCTACGTTCAAGCAGAAGTGTGTTTGATTTCGGGGTTGCTCACGATGTCGTCTAGCAAATTGCTGTCTCAGCAGTCCTTCCCAAAGGGGTACATATATGTTGCTGACTTACCTTCTACAGCCAGGTATACCAACGTTCCTCCGCTTAACGAGGATCGGCGTTTATTTTCCCCCGATAACCCTAGATCAAGTTAAACTCATCGATCAGTGGCAAAGGGGTCTACTGGTTTCACGCCAAGCCAAGACGGGGGTTTACGCGAAGCGAGCTGGGGACAATATGTATGGACTTTCATCTTCTCTCTACTATTTACACGATGGAGATACATTGAATGAGCTTGAAGGTAGTCCCCGGCGTTAGAATCCAACATTGATTTCGACCTGCAGAAGAGATGGTTAGTTCGCTCTTCGGATAGGCGAACGTTGACGCACTTTTGCAACCCTTTCATCGACCTTCTCAGCAAACTTGTTCACAAATGATTTGAACGCTTCCTGGATTTGTGGCGCTTTGCATTGTTGGCACTTTGAAGACGACATGTCTGACGAAACTTTGTCCACGAGCTTTGGGTCTTTCACAGCGTTGCCGTGAGGGGAACTCTGCAGCGCGCATGCTGACTTCCTCATGTAATCCATCCACCACTTGTGCACCCACATGGAATCCTCCCGTCCCGCCGGATACTTTCTGGTCGGCGGGTGCCTGAATGTGGTCAATTCCACGTCATCTTCGCATCCAAATAGTGGTGAAATGTCTGCAGTATACACGTCGATCCAGGTATGATCCTCTGCCAGCGCGCGCGCAGCCGCCGTGCACTCCTCGCGATACAAGACGAGGCGACAGAGAAGGCCAGCGTGAATCTTTTCGAACTCGGGGACATAGCCACGGCCCAACAGCGTCGGTAGTGCCGACGTGTGTTGTGCCGCGAGCCGGGCTGTCTCGCGCTGATCATACAGGCAGGCGAGCGCGTAGACCCGCACGGGGTCCAGGCGGAGGAACGCGGGTTTGGTGAGCTCTCCGAGTGCGACGAGGCGGAGGTTCGTCATCTCGTATTTCGTAGCTGCTTCGAGGACGGCAAAGAGCTCCTCGAGAGTCTCGATCTGAAACTTTTTCCCGCTGCAGCTGGGTGGGTGGCAGAGTGAGAGTAGGTGTTCGATGGTGCGCTTGTCCTCGGACAAGTCTATGATTGGACGTCCGTCGTCTGACGAATGAGCCTGGTTCTGCTGTGATAGCGTGAACATATCTTTGAAAATGGGGGAAGATATAGAGAGGATGATCTTCCATGAATAGAATAGGGCTCCATCGGAGGAGCGCAGGATAACATCGTTTTGCATGATACGAGGATTGTGAGAAAGAGGAGTTGGTTTAGGGGCTCCAGCTTTATAGATTTTTGTAGCCTTGGAAATAGAGATATAATGATATGAGAGCATAGGGTATCTTTTCAGGATGGTGACTCGACCTAGCAACCTGTGCCGGTTCGTTCATCGGGTATACTGTCCCCCTCACCATCCTCATCCGCATGATCAAAACTATCGGTCAGGCGGCGGTGCGAGTGACCAAACGCCTCCCGCGCAACGTCTTTACCTCTTCCGAGCTGCCACGACCCCCCGTCGGCCATGTTTCCCTGAACTAGGTCTGTATCACCAGTGATACCGAGCTCGAGAGCTACAGCATCGGCACGCGCCAAATTCGACTCGTACGGGTGAATGAATATATTGTCCGGCTTGGACCTCGTGCGGCGTCGCTCGATATGACGCCATGCGCGACCCATTCCTCCCGGGAACGACGTCTCGAGAAGGGGCTCCTCTAGTCTAGCGGTGCGGTGCGTCTCGGTCAGCTCTCTGGTGAATTGACTTCGTACACGTACTGTCCGTCCGAGTTTGGTTCTTGGTATTCGAAATATTCGATGGCGAACTGTCCAATGGAGAGGGTGATCACCTAGGGAAGATTGTAAGGTTCGTAGCTGCCGGGGAATGGGACTCGGAATGCTTACGACGACGGCTATAGCCCTGGGAAGCGTAGTCAATAGCGAGTTATGAACGACGACGGAGACACGCACCCTAAATGATTTGACATGGCTATGAGCATATACAATCTGCACGCTATCAGCTAGCTTTTCGAGGGGAAAGAGAAACCGCTCACAATCTCAACAAAGTAAGGCAACCATACAAGGAACTTCTCCAGGCTGCGGTCGCAAGCCGTGAGTGCCGTACAAAACTGGGCTGTATGTTTTTATTCGAGACGACGGTCAAGAATCTGCGAGGAATGTGAGCACGGAAGCGAGGAAGAGCGGGACGAATGGTACCTCTCGAAGAGACATACTAGAGATATAATGATGCTACAGAAGATGAACGAAGAAAAGGATTGGAGACGTAAGAAAGAAAAGAGGACGTGTTCGCCGAGGAAACGGAGATGGAGATAGTCTACCCAGCCATCCATCGTCATTCCGTAAAAATAGTTTGGACTCTCCTCATTTCATTTCGACCCTTAGACTATATTACGTCATACGGCCCTTGCCGCTTCCTTTGCCTTCTGTTCTCTCCACTCACACGAATCCCGATATTCACACGTACTGACAAGTCGCACGTCAATCCCTGCCACCAACAACAAGCTAATCGATGACTTACAAGCACCGATTCGTTTGGCTGAGATCCACCCCCTTGGCCGGTCGCATACCGAACCACCATTGGAGGACGTCGGCAAGCTGGGCATCAAGCTCGTCGTCGTTCATTTCGAACTCTTTCGTCCCGATGATCGGCGATATCTCCACGATAGATTTGCCTTGCACCTCGTCCTCCGGCGCGATTACGTCTTGTTTCGTTTCATCAGATTGTGGATCGTCTAACTGACACATCAATGCCGACTTCCACATTTCCAAGCACAGATCCCCACCATAATCGATATCTGTGTCTGCTTGTGTTGTCACATGCACACGCGCCTTGTCTGCGCAGTCCAACAGCGATTGCTGAATTGCCCAAGCCAGTGCGGGGTCGGATTGCTCAGAACCCAACGGGGAAATGAGGTCCTTCCAGATGGTAGATGTGCAGCCGGTGAACGAAGGCCCAGCTTGCTTGACATGGTGGGCTACACGATGAGCTACCTGGCTGACTTCTTGATGGGCGATCCCACTGAGACTCGTTTCGATGGCGCGAGCAATGTCGAGTTCTTCTTGGAGCACAAGAGCTTCGAGGGGGTCATCTACATCTACTGTCTTTGCAGCTCTGTGCTTTCCTTTATTTCGCTGTTTTCCTGCAAATGCTGACCGACGGTAGACGATTTGCAGTTGTCGACTGACCCCCACAAGGCCATCAGGTTTTCGTTGCATTATATATTTCCACTCGGAAACCAAGCGATCGAGATGTAGGCTGCAATTCGTGGAGTCTGCCTGTCGTTGTTCCCATCCGACGTCTTTCACGAACTTGTCCGAAAAGGTTTTCGTGGGATCGATCTTTAGTTGGGTCCACAGTAGATCAAAGTCGAATGTTTCAGGTTCGAGGGTGGCGGAGAGCATGCGATGATACATCATGAGCTGGGTGCGTGGTCCAAGAGAATCTTGGTCCAAGGGAACATGTTGGGACCGGCGTGTCTTGTAATCGAGGATACGTAACTCGTATGATTGTCCAGGAATGTAAGGTGACGTCGCATGGCCGGCTGGTCCAGCTTCGCTGGCTATGCTCGTGGCAGATGCCACTCGTTGCCTCTTCTTTGGTGGGGAGCAAGGAGGTGTCGTGGATGGATCGACTTGATCTTGGCTCGTTCGAGTTAAGAGGACCTCATCCTTGGCAACATATGAATAGGAAAGGGAACGGAGTAATGAATACATACAATGATGCCCAGAACGACTTGGCCATGTGTGATTATGAACACGGGCAGTTCCCTCTGTTGGGCGATCAATACGATGGAAAAGGAAATACAGAGTTGGTTACCGTGACGCCAGTGGAGACTAGTTGATTAAAGCCGTCGATGAACTGTAAAATACTAGGGGAGAACGATGAAAGACGGCGTGTACGGAAGGTAAAGGGACTGACCGAAGACCGAAGCGCTCTTCATCAGAGACGGGACGGACGACGATCGTGTCGGGACGTAGCTCGACTTCCAAGGCTTTGTGCACAGACTATATGGAGGGTATGAGAGGTGGTACGCGGTGGGGAGAAGATGGAGGATACCTTGCCGCGTTTGAGTGTGCGGTCGTTTGCTTGAGCGATCTCAGGTTGGACGCGTATTTGCTTTCCGTTCTTCGAGGTAAAGGAAGAAGGGCGGAGATGAAGTGGTTTGTTACGTCGGCCATAAAGACTGTACTCGTACTGTGCCTCACACCTGGAAGAGTTGGGGAGCCGTCGGAGGTGACGAATTGATGCTTACCAAAGGGGGGCCGTGATGTCTGTGACTGCGATGTGTTTTTTGTACGAAAGAAACTTTTTAAAAGGACTGTCTTGTTCTATGGTGATTTGCACTGCTGGACGAGCGAGACTGGCGTCGATCTGCGCGAAATCTTGGCTGGTGAATTCAGAGAAATCGTAGGCTGCGAACTCGTCCTCGTCGTCATCGGACATACTACTTGCTAGAAAAGTGCCGCGGAGAATGAAAATAAGAAAGTCGTTCGACTTGTCAAAATATTTCCTGCCCAGTGAATGTCAAGATGTCGTCGTCAACGCTCTAACGCGATCATGGACATTGACATTTCTCAAAGACGCTCATGTTTATAGTTGTCGTCCTCTTCTTCTCTCTTCTCATCGCAATTCTCTTTCTCTTTCTCCGAACTTTCCCCGTCCCAATTACCCCTGTTAACCCCACTCCCCTACCAACTCGCCATGTATCCTTTTCCCCACCCACCTCAAACTCTGCGGCATCCTTTCCCTCTTCCTCCTCTCTCCCATCCCCCGTACAGCGTCGATGGTCTTCCCCTTTCCAAAAGCGGAGATCGCTACACCCTGATTCTCCTCCCGCTCGCGTAGATCAGTTTGGCCGAATCACTCCGTCTTCTTCCCCTCCTTCCCTTGCGGTGCATTCTTCCAAAAAGTCCACGAGGCCATCCACCCTTCTCCGTCTCTCATTGCCTGGCAGACGCGGATCTTCTAGTATTTCCTACTTACCCGCCTTGATTGATCAGCAAACTCCTCCTCCGGCGGCTTCCCCCGATTCGTCCCCCCCGCTGCGCCGCCGTTCCAAACTCGCAAACCTTTTCAGTAAATCCTCCAGATCGAGAACGCTATCTCCACCAAGTAATATCTCCTTTGTCTCTTCCTTCTCATTTGTTCATCTCTTGCACAGTTTCCAAATATACAGACTCCTCGTCTTCATCTCCTTCTGGCTCGTCCACGTCTTCATCGCCCGCAGGTGAGCAGTTTCATTTGTCCTTCGTTGTTCGCCATGTCACGTCCTCCGGCTCGCGTAGGCCGTCGTCTGCTCGTTGGCAAACTCAAATCCATCTTCAAACCCAAACCCGGCTCTCCGGACCCTTCTCCAAACATTCATCCGACGCCTATCACCAAGATCCGCCGAAAACTCACTGCACGCACACAACCCTATGCTCCCCCGTGGAATGCCCAGATGCCAATCCCAGACTCTACGACCCCTCCACGTTCTTTGCAGACGACCGCTCAGACGACGCCCCCTGTACCCCAGAAAGATCGGAAGCCTCCTATTAGTGCAAGTCTTCTCCCCGCAACATCACCGACGTCACCCAGCCAATTATCCCCTCGTACATTTATCAACGAATTGGATGAAAAGCTCGCGTTACTCCAACATCAACGATTTCAGAAACTCATACCTCCCATCGCCAACACGCTCCCAACATGATCAACTTATCTAACCCACTTTATTTGTATCACGGATTGAGCATAACTTATGCATTTGTACTCGCCGACAGAGGAAGCAGTTTCAGATGGGTCACAATAGAAGTACCCTATGACCCCAATGTATACCACTCTACCATAGATTTGTATCTTATCACGGAATATCTGCCTCAATATCCACTTAATCCGTCATGTTCCAAAAGTGCTATGATCGCATTCGAAACTAGCATGTCTTGCTCAGTCCCCAGCATCACACCTTCCTCGATACATTGCTGCAACTGTGCCTCCAAGAGCCAACTTGCAAAGTTGCATCAGCGATATCGCGCAAGGCATCATACGCCTTGGTTGGCTCACCGTAGCTGATTAACAAGCGTTCCGATCCGTGGCCAAGCCCTCAACCTGAATGTGCGGTCTCCGTTCCCGACAACCAATCCACCACCGACATGGTTCACCGACACCGGCCCACCAAATAACAAAAGCGCATACATGGGTACCTGACGGGGGGGGGACGATCAAACGGTCACCAGTCTAATCGTTGGCATATGTACCTCGGTTGCACCCCTCACAAAGACCTTTGTCGTCTGCTGCACCTGAAAATAAGCCAAAAACGGCGACTTCCACGTCGATTCGCCAAACAGGACCGACGAAGGGTGCAAAAAGACCCTGCCGTTCCCAGGGTCATACATCTTGTACTCCTTGGCCGTGTTCTCGCGCTGCACGGTCCCCGCCTGCACCTTGTCGAACTTGATGGCCGACGAAGGCAGGTGGACGCGTGCGACGCGCGGCCAGAGACCCCCGAGGATGACGGCCTTGACGAGGTTCGTGTTCGCGCTGTTGACGTTGAGGTTTGGCGAGTCTGGAGTGGACGAGAAGGCGATCAGCCCCATGTCTGAGAGGGAGGAAAAGAAATCTTGTCGGAGCGATGATATCTCGCGCACGGCGTCCGTCGAGATGAAGTTCTGTGTTGATACCCCTGAGTTTCTCAAGTACCTGCTAGCATTTGGGATACTTGCCTCTTCGCAGTATCTCCTCCATGCGCCCGTAGACTCGCTGCCCGAGCGGAGTCGCATGCACTCGTCGTATGCGTGAACGTCTGTGAGAAGATCGCTGTTGTGTTTATCGAAACGGAGCCTCGATCTGCCAATATGAGTGCAAGTAAAGAAGGACAACTGCTATCGTACTGAGTGGCCGCTTCGCGCTTTTCCAGAGGGCTGACGAACAGGGTCTTGGAGGACAAACTTGCAACTATCGTGAGGACAGGGTTCAGGCACCTGAGAATCAACCCGAGCACCAGCATCTGGACATATCAGGCATCAGGGGGTGTTCTGCATGTAGAAGTTGAGGATCACCTTGCCCAGTCTTAGATCCAAAGGAAGCATAGCCTAGAGTAGAATGAGAGGGCAGTCGACTGGCTACATGCCATGGAACTTGCCATATAACGCCCAAGGGCAGTGAGCTTACTCTCCTTATCCACAGCTCCTAGCTCTTGCAGGGTCAACCATGCCTTGTCCATCGCCGATAGGTTGGGAGGGTCAATCGCTTTCTTCAAAAAGTGCTGTGGAAAACCCAAATTCAAGTCTTGTACACGCGGACAAGAGACGCAATAACTCGCCTGAACATCCTCGTCCTCTCGCATGACTTTGACCGTCAACGAAATACTCTCGAGAGGGATACGAAGAATCTCCGGCACAGGGAAAGCATTCATGTTTTCTTGCTGCTTCCGCGTGTATAGCTTGTAGCATGTGCCTGGCTTCGTACGACCCGCTCTTCCTCTACGCTGTCTGGCAGCTGCACGAGTTACCCATTGCTCTGCCAGGATAGAAAGCCCAGTGGCTGGATCGTAGTTCATCTCCTTGACTTTTCCGCCGTCAATGACATAGAGCACATCATCAATGGTGATGGATGTCTGCCAGATTCGCTAAGTGGGATCGATCACTGGAACTCGAACAAATACGTGCCTCGGCGACGTTCGTAGCGGCAATGACTTTCCATTTCTTCGACGCATTAAATACCGCGCGTTGCTCCCCGCTGGTAAGATTAGCATGGAGAGGGTAAATGTCTGTTTCGTTATCAACTACCACGCTCGAAATGGCAGCAATACATTGTCGTATTTCTTGAACGCCGGGCAGGAAAATGAGGATGCCGGCCGGGACATCCGCAGAGGAAACGATATGCTTGACGAGTGCGGAGATTAACTAGCGTCATCTGCGATTAGATGCGGTTATCTGTCTGCGAAGAGGGTTTGCCGCACATGGTAGTCAATGCGTTCTGCCGCTGCGATGTTCCGAACGGAGGATATGCCCCGCTCACTGAGGCCTTGGGATCTGAGTTTATCTTCGTACTCTTTGTTCTGTCCCTTCTTGCTACCCTTCCCTCCGGAAGGCACATAATCTAACATATCTATGAAATCTTCCAAGTATCTGATCGTGGTTAGCCTGTCGTCGACGGCGAATGGACGATTGTACTCACATATCCTCTACTGGATGTGTGAAGCCCGGAATGGTAAGCAGGGGAGCGTTGTTGAAATACTTGATAAATACTTCATGGTTGATGGTAGCCGACATCAGAACTACTTTGAGCCTGTCGTGCGTCAAAAGAAGTTCTCGCAACTCCAGCAAAAGAAAGTCGCCGTCGACAGAGCGCTCGTGTACCTGGATCCAGTGCTCTGTGAGACCAACTCATGATGTGTCTGGTGTGGGCGAACTTACTTCATCCACGACGACGTGCGTTACGTTGTCTAGCTTGTCATGGGAACCGAGCCGCCTGAGCAGCACTCCGGTAGTGCAGAATAGCAGCTTGGTTCGTTTGTCTTGCTTATTCTCACCTCGGATGGCGTAGCCGACGGACCCGTCATCCGCGCGCTCTCCAGATACACGTGCCGCTACGGACAGTGCGGAGATTCGCCTGGGCTGCGTAATGACGATGGATGCATTCGAGCCATGGCCATTCTGGATAAGAGAGTCCAATATGAACTGAGGTACTGATGGCGTTTGGGATGTGAGTGATATCGAACGGATGTATGCATCATGTACGTACGTTGTGTGGTCTTCCCGCATCCTGAGGTGGGCGGTGAGCATTAACCATTAAAATAAAACGGACAGGATCCACCTGTCTCTCCCACGACAACGACAACTCTATGCTTGTCCAAAACGCTCAAGAACTGATCTTTGGCCGAAAATGCAGGAAGACGCTGACGAGAGGCGAGCATGTCTGTATACTTCTTCGTTTGACACGTTTTCTCAAAGTCTTGTTTGACTTGTTCGTCTGATCGGTCGTCGAACGTACGTCCGGCCTTTCGACGCGTAGTCTTTCTGTTATCTTTGACGTCAGGTTCATCGTATGGTAGTTCTGGCATCCGTGGTACGACGGTAGGCAGAATGAGATGCCCGACTACTGTTGACATTTCGGGTGGTCCGTTCGTTTCGATCTGGGCCCAATGGTCTTCAAGGACTCGCATGGCTGCAATCAAAAAACCTTCACCGGGTTCGATAAAGTCCTCTCGTTCAGCTGCACGCAGAAGCTCTGCAAGTAGATATAGTCGAATATATGGCGCCACCGATTGCGATTCTACGTACACAGCCGGCGACGAGCTGTCGCTGCAAGTGTCAGGTGGGAAGATAAGGTGAAGCTGCACCGGGGCACTAAACAGCGGCATGACGATGTGGCACGAGTCAACGAAATGAGCTCCAAGTGCCTCTACTTCGTCAGTCTGGTTCCTTGTCTCTTGAAAAGAGGATTGCAAGTTCGCGTTCCCTTCGAATAACATCCCCGTATCTTTGCCTATGAGTCTGCGAGAGAGTGCGGCGATGAGAAGTACTAGATCTTCTGCTATATTTGGATCGGCGCTGTATTCCTTGACCACATGCGCAGGGAAGCCCGCTTCCTTGATCGCGAGGTCTTCAGTCCATCGTTTTTTCAGGCTATCTGCACCGGAGTGGCCGGAGACAACGAATGGTTCGGAGGAATTGTTGGAAGAAAAGAAATGTCGCGGAAGGTCAGATTCGGCGACATGTAAGAGGAGGTACTCGATACAAGCTTCTAGAGGTGCCAGTGAACTCAAAAGATGCGAGCCTAGAGGGGTATGTACAGAAAGATAGGATATGGCCTTTTCAATCTGAATTTGCTGGAAGCCCAAGTGTCGAAGTCGCTGAGTCACAGTAGGGATGTCGTCTTCCCCTAGTACCAAAGACGTCGTCTCATGATGCGGGAAAAATGCACTGGCCTATAAAGGATTAAAATGAGAACGCGCAATTGAAAAAAAGGAGATTCCTCCCCTTCTTGACAGTATCCTCTACAAGATCGCGCAGGGTGCTAGACATTCTCACTTCTGGTGCTTGAGTGAATTTAGGAGGAACCGAAGGTTTGTGTGTGTCTCCCTGTGACCCAGTAGCTCTCTCTTCCTTCTTTTGAGTAGCCTTTGCCTGTCTTTCTTCTACTTCCCTTCGTGCAGCGAACGGATCGGCGTCATACATCCACTTTTGGTGCTCCGGAGCCGCTTTGTGTTGTGCAGCCAATTCGGTCCAATACTCTCGAGGTCCAGGAGGCAGAACACGATTGAGTTGCATTCCATTACAAAACTAACGCGGTATAAATGGTTCAACACGACACGCGCCAAGAAAGCGGAATGGAAACGGAAGGTACGAACACGGTACAGAGCGTAGGTTGCTCCCCAATGGCGTGCCTCTAGCGCAGTAGGCCGCGTATAGGGCGGGTGTGACTCAAATCGTACGGTTGTCTTCTGAGAAGTTCTTTTATTGATCCGACTCAACGATACGACAAATTCCCAGCCTTCGCCGTGTTTTCGCTGGTGGCTGGGTAAGAAAAGTTGAGTGCCAGAAAGAAGACACGAGACTTTACGGTATCGACGACCGGCTTTTCCCAACCGTTTTTCTGGCATCTAGACAGTGCGTGATGCATGCACCATGGTGAGATATGGATTGCACACGCAGTGCAGCTCGAGCTGCGTACTCCACCATGCGTGCGGCTGTGGCAACTCTCCACCAGACATGTTGGATATAACTAGGTGCCAGATCCGCATGCATTGTGGGGTTCAAAGTTACGGGCTACACAGAGAGAATGGGCCGACCTTTCTTGAAGCAAGCTTAGTGGGTACTTGGATCCGGGAGGAAAGAGAGGTTTTTCCTCTGCAGTGGGCTGGCCAGACTCGGACTTTGACGAGTTTCCAGCATTTCCAGACTTTACGATGCCCCTTCCACCAGCGCGTGGAGCCATGCAACGAATGAAACTTACGTCAGCAAAACTCACTTCCTTGCAACACTACGATGACGGACGACCTCTACAACCTCGAACTGTTCTCCTTGGTCGCGAGAATAACGCAGGAAGTCTACAACTACATCGAGGTCAACGACAAAGTACTCGCAGAATACGTTATCAATCTCCACGAAGAGTCGACGTCTCTCAAACAATTCAAGGAGAAGCTAAATGGTTCTCTTCCGGACTCTGCTATCGAAAATATCGACCGCCTCATTCTCAGCCTGCACCCAAAGCATAAAAAGAAGTCAAAAGAACTTGCAAACATTCTCTCCGACTCTGATGTTCAAGGCGCCGAGGCGGACAAGCAGAAGCGTCTCTTCCCTGGTCTTGCTATGCCAGACCAAGAATTGAACAAGGATGTGCTGATGCAAGAGGTGGATGATATGATGGCTCAGTTTGAAGGTGCTGCAAAGAAGAAGGTGCAGGTCGAGAGAACGGAAGAATTGCCCCAACGGAGGGATCGCTCCCGGTCTCGGTCCCCACCCCGGAGACGAAGTCGCAGTCCAGACAGAGGTCGCTCGTACGAATCGAGGAGGGATTATAGAAATGGAGGTAGAGATCGCGCGTCTCAGGACGAGACTCCGGTTCTATTCAAGATTTACGACGGTCGAATCTCGGGGCTGAAAGATTTCGGTGCCTTTGTGCAACTCGAGGGCATTTCTGGGCGCGTCGAAGGTAAGCCTGTTTTGTAGTATGAGACCATTTTGTTCATTCTCACTCTGCAACAGGTATGGTGCACGTCTCAAACATACAGCAAGGTGCTCGTGCGAACTCTGCCTCGGACTTGCTCAGTAGAGGCCAACGCGTTAAAATCAAAGTTATGAGCGTCGCGGGTAGTCGAGTAGGTCTTTCCATGAAAGACGTCGACCAGGTCACCGGTCGTGATCTTACGCCTCACCTGCGCATCAAATCCGAAGCGGAGATGGAGGAGGAACGACAACGCGCTGCACGAGCCTCGTCTGGAGCCAATGCTGTTCCCTTGCGTGCCCGGGAGGAACATCCAGTGCGGTCTGCCAAACGGCTCACGTCGCCCGAACGCTGGGAAATCAAACAGCTTATATCCTCCGGAGTCATAGACGCTTCAGAGTACCCCGACCTGGATGAGGATTTCAGTAATCCTGTGGCACGCGCGGAGGTGGAGGAAGAGCTAGACGTCGAGATTCGAGAAGAAGAACCACCCTTCTTGGCTGGACAAACGAAGCGTACCCTTGACCTGAGTCCAGTAAAGATCATCAAGGCACCAGATGGCTCTATGAATAGGGCAGCCATTGGCGGCGCAGCACTGGCAAAAGAACGACGAGAGCTCCGTCAGCAAGAAGCCAATGAACGTGCAGACTCAGAGGCTCGCGATTTCAGTGCCCCGTGGTTGGATCCTATGGCCAAGGACACGGAGAAAGTCTTCGCGCAGGACCTTAGAAGCAATCTTAGGGATCAGAAAGCGGGGGAAGTTCCAAAGTGGAGGGAGTCGACGTTTAACAAGGCGACGACATATGGTGAAGTTCCGACGCTTAGCATCCAAGATCAACGGAAGAACTTGCCTATTTTCAAACTCAGAGATGCGTTGCTCCAGGCTATCGGTGATGTAATATCATCTTTCTGACAGGCGGGGAAAATGCTGACTCCTTCCTTAGCACCAAGTCCTCATCGTCGTTGGGGATACTGGATCTGGGAAAACGACGCAAATGGTCCAATACATGGCTGAATCCGGATACGCCGACAGAGGCCGTATTGGTTGCACGCAACCACGTCGTGTTGCTGCAATGTCAGTAGCAAAACGTGTCGCAGAGGAAGTCGGATGTCGTCTCGGCCAAGAGGTTGGATATACGATCCGTTTTGAGGATTGCACTAGCCCAGAAACGAAAATCAAATACATGACGGACGGAATGCTTCAGCGAGAGTCTGTCATCGACCCTCTTTGCAGTCAGTATTCTGTGATTATGTTGGACGAAGCCCACGAACGTACTATCGCTACGGACGTCTTATTCGGACTGCTGAAGAGTGAGTACTTGTGCCGGACTTGCGCCATCATGCTAACCCGTTCTCAGAGGCTGTCAAGAAACGGCCGGATCTCAAGCTGATTGTCACCTCTGCAACACTGGACGCCGAAAAGTTCTCCAAGTACTTTTTCGGTTGTCCGATCTTCACTATCCCAGGCCGAACATACCCTGTCGAAATCCTGTATACGAAGGAGCCAGAGTCGGATTACCTTGACGCGTCGCTCATCACTGTCATGCAAATACATCTCTCTGAACCACCAGGTGATATCCTCCTTTTCCTGACCGGACAGGAGGAGATTGATACCTCCTGCGAAATACTATTCGAGCGGATGAAGGCTCTTGGCCCAAAGGTTCCCGACCTCATCATCCTTCCTATCTACTCTGCTCTACCGTCCGAAGTCCAGTCGCGGGTGTTTGAGCCCACTCCACCTGGCGCTCGCAAGGTCGTGATCGCGACCAATGTCGCGGAGACCTCATTGACTATACCTGGTATCTATTACGTCATCGATCCTGGTTTCTCAAAGCAGAACGCATACGATCCTCGTCTGGGTATGGATTCGCTAGTGGTCATGCCCATCTCACAAGCTCAGGCACGCCAACGCGCCGGACGCGCCGGACGTACTGGTCCTGGAAAATGCTATCGACTGTACACTGAAGCAGCATTTCGTAATGAGATGCTACCCACATCAATTCCCGATATCCAACGGACGAACCTCGCATCCACCATACTACTTCTCAAGGCGATGGGTATCAACGATTTGCTCAGCTTTGATTTCATGGACCCCCCACCTGCGCAAACGATGCTTACCGCCTTGGAGGCGCTTTATGCTCTCTCCGCGCTCGATGATGAGGGATTGTTGACTCGCCTCGGACGCAAGATGGCGGACTTCCCCATGGATCCGCCGTTGGCGAAAATGGTCATCGCTTCTGTAGAACTCGGGTGTTCGGAGGAAATTCTTTCCATCGTGGCCATGTTGTCTGTTCAAACGGTCTTCTACAGACCAAAGGAAAAACAAGCTCAGGCTGATTCGAAGAAGGCTAAATTTCATCAGCCGGAGGGTGATCATCTGACGCTGCTCACAGTATACAACGGATGGAAAGCAGCGAATTTCTCCAACCCGTGGTGCTATGAGAACTTTATACAAGCAAGGAGCATGAGACGAGCGCAGGATATTCGCAAACAACTTGTCGGGATCATGGACAGGTGAGACCGCCGCTCAGATCTAACTGCGCTCTGAAACTGACAATGATGGAGGTATAAACACGATATCCTATCCTCCGGGAGGGACTTCAACCTCGTTCGCAAGGCCATCTGCTCTGGCTTCTTCAGGAATGCTGCAAAAAAAGATCCGCAAGAGGGATACAAAACTCTTGTTGAGGGCACACCGGTTTATATCCATCCATCCTCGGCACTTTTCAATCGCAACCCAGAGTGGTTGATCTACAACGAATTGGTGCTCACGACTCGCGAATATTGCCATAATGTAACCACCGTTGAGCCCAAGTGGCTTGTCGAAGTCGCACCTCAGTTCTTCAAGGTCGCCGATGCCAACAAAATCAGTAAGCGCAAGAAGCAAGAGAAGATCGAACCATTATTCAACAAATACGAAAAGGCGGACGAATGGCGGTTATCGAAAGTCAAACGAAGCGCTCGCTCAGTGAGTTTCTCGTCCTTTCCATATATAATGTTTACTGACTATATCGACAGAGTCAAACATTCGGTTGATTGCTCTCTACATTTCCCCGCACAGTGTTGGTTATGTACTAATAGACTATTACTTACTCGCATATCATTGCCTCAGACATCGTGTTGTTTACTTTTACTTGATGTACTCTCAAAGATGTCAACTTCGATTGCTGGTACAATTGTACTTCCATCGAGATCATCCTACGAATCTCATCGAATCAGTGTCGACGTAGTACTTTGCGACTTCCCCCACACCAGCAACAGGCGCGGCTGGGTCTGGGACAAGCATGAATGTCTGGAAGAACACCCTTGGCTGTCCTTCTACGGATCGACCTGTGGTAGTGACAGGATGTTCTGCATTCTTCCCGTGTGTGACGTTTCCTGCCACGGTCACGAGCAACGAAGGGGGACGCGAGCCTTGTGGGGGGCAGTGAGATGACGGAGAGCGAGACGTTGGATGGGCTAACCTGGAATGGGATGGCAATCGTAGGACTGAACTTCGTGCTTCGTGCTAGGCATATTCTGGATCAGTTTCTTGACACCATCCACGCCTTGACACGGGTTGCCGTTCCATGTCAGCGTCGACGTGGCACGATAGAACTTTGGCAAGTCGTCTGCACGGGTGGGGGAGTCGTAGGTGGAGTAGTACAGACGCGTGAACTGATCTGCGGCTCTGGTCGATATGTCTATACTGTCGAGCGCGATGTGAGCGTCGGCGGGGATGGTCTGGCGTCGACTTGAACGTACTCGTCCCGGGTGAATACCGCCGTAGACATGGTCGACTTATTCCAAAGTGCGAGTCACGTGTAACCTCTAATAAACACGCTAGCGCGGTGTGGCAGCGCAGAGGCTCCTCTCGCCGGTCACACCATGCAAGAAATCCGCGTTGCCAGTCTCAATTGCTGGTATGTCATTTCCCCCCCTCCTTCCTGCTCGAATTCCCATTGTTGTATTATAGGGGCTTGAAGTTTGTCTCCAAAGACCGACGCGAGCGCATAGCTGCAATCGCTGGCGCTTTCTCGAGGTCCGACCACGATATCATTGCCCTCCAGGAAATCTGGGTAACCGCAGACTACGAAAAAATCCGCGACAAAGTCGCCCACAGACTTCCTTATGCCAAACTCTTCCATAGGTACGTTCCTCGACGGCACTAGAGTCGGGCCGTCCTGCTTTGGTCTCCAGAAAGCTGAGACATGACATCCGTTTTCGAAGCGGTGCATTGGGAGCTGGTTTGGCTATATTTACGAAATGGCCGATCATCGCCACTTCCATCACGCCCTACTCTCTCAATGGCGAACCGATGGACGTCACTGGTGGAGACTGGTATGTTGGCAAGGCTGCTGCGAGTATCACCCTCCTCCATCCCACCCTCGGAGAAGTGCAAATATTTGATACACACGTGAGCCCACACTCTCCGTCTCCATGTCAGAGCGGTCATCATTTCTCCGTCAGTTCTACGCCAAAGGTGGTGAAGATGGCCCAGAGTATAACCGATCCCACCGACTTGTCAATGCATGGGAATTTGCAAAGGTCGTTAGGCAAGCTGCAGAACTCGGGCGATACGTCATTGCTGTAAGATACCCCTTCGTTCGAGTGGTGCTTTCCTCAGTTATTTCTAGACCGGAGATTTTAATAGTATTCCTGGCAGCGTTGCCATGAATATCGTCCGCAGCCATACTGGTTTAATCGACTCGTGGGCGATTTCACATACAGCCGTTCCTCCACCGACAGGGATGATCTCTCCTCGTGAGAGCATAGAAAAATACGGCGTCACTGCCGACTCCCCTCTAAATTCGTACCGCGACTCCGGGCCTCCGAAGAGCGCGGTGGTAGGCAAGCGCCTCGACTACATTCTGTTTCGTCAGCCCAGCCACATCTCCGACAACCCCGATGCATATAGATTGATGTGCAGTGATTCCAAGGTTATCTTCACGGACCCCATACCAGGGAATACGTGCTCGTATTCCGACCATTTTGGAGTGGAAGCAACACTCGTTATCACTCCGCGCCATGCTCAGAAAGACACTACACTCGAAGATGGAGACATGGACATCAAGGCAAGCGAATCTCCTTGGGCTGATACCACGTCCGAAATGTCCTTGGGGATGGTTTCCGAGATTCTCGGTGCCCTCCAGACCTCATATCGCAACTCCCAAAATCGCTCCCGCCATGAGCTCGCCACATTTGCGCTCGGTATACTGTTGTTGTTGGGCCTCATCGTTGGCTCTGCTTGGGTCCCTCTGCCATGGATCAACCCCATCTTCGTATTGTTCACCATCTTCATCGCATGGCTGACCACGACGATGTTGTATGAAGGATTCATCTTCGGACACTGGGAGCGTAGGGCACTGCAGAATGTCGTCGAAGAATTAGAGATTCACAAGATGGTGCTGTCACGGGATCGTTAGCGAGACTGAGATCGGGCGATGGAAAACGGATTGATACCAAAGTTATGTGTACACGAGAGGTCATTGTATCCATGTAGGTTATGGGTTCGAGATATAACGATCACGGACTGCCAACGGACTGTGTTATTTAACGAGGCCTGCTACCTTGCCACTTGTGTTTGTCTTGTGCCACAATTTTTGGAAGACAAGGTCCATTGCTCCATGAAAGAGGCAATGCTTGCGTGACTCCTTGCCTTGCGTATCCTCGGCGACGAATGTCCTATCATCGAGTATTCGGATGTCGATTGGCGATCGCTATTGCAGGCGCCCTCAGACATGGTCAAAGGCGCGTCGGCAGCCAGGAGGCAGAGCGTCGACTTGATGCGCCGAAGACCTGGCTGCATTGAAGCGGCCACAGAATGGGAAACCTCCGAATCTACATCTGCGTCCGAGCTAGTATCGGAGGGCACTGCGGTTGGTCCCCAGCTTGGGAGATTTTCATCATTACGAGGGTCGTCATGTTTCATTTGCACCTCCATATCGTATCTGCCCGAAGAGGTCTCAACACCATCTCCACGGACCACGCGTACATTGTCGTTATCTATATCGTCGTCGAGGCGTGCTTCACAGATGTTATCAAGAATCTTTGGCGTGGAGGCTTGCAGCTCTGGGAGACGGCGACGAACAAACTCGCGACACGAGATGAAGGCTTCGTTAGCCGCGCCGAGAAACGGAAAGGCCTGGAAGACGTGGACCTGTGGGACATGTAAAAATGCATGAGCAAGGGCCGTAAATGGTACATACTGCATCCTCATACGTCTCGTGTTGGACATGAACACCAGCGAGAGATGCCTTGTGGGAAACAAGCATGATTTCGTCGCGCAGAACTTCTGCCTCTCCGCATTGAATGAGTAATGGAGGGAGGCCATCAAATTTACCGAATATTGGGCTGGCATATGGGTGGGTCAAGTACTCCTCGAGCCCATCGCCGAGGTACATCACAACGGGATGCAAGTGTGCCGTGGGTCCAGGAATTGGGACTATATCATCCTCGGCATTGGTGTCCCAGGAGGGGCAACTGAGTGTAAGATCTATGACACGGTTAAATAGCGCAGAGAGTGTCAGAGCAGTTGGTTACTCACCCACCCAAGGCGAAAACAAGATTGCGCCTCCAGGCAGAGGATAATTGTTGTCTCGTAGATAGAGTAACAATGCTAGACATAGGCCACCTCCTGCGCTATCACCTGCCAACACGACATTTTCTGGAGGAACATGAAGATCTTCCGTGAGGCGTAGATAGGCGCTGAGCACGTCATGCAGAGGACCCGGAAAACAGGTCTCTGGTGCAAGACGGTAATCGATCGCTGGTAGAAAAGATGAAAAAGTGACGTCTGTTTATGTATATAAAATCACGAACCAAAAACACGGGTCTCAGTGTATTTTGACATCTGTATGGTTATCATCCTCTGTGCAGCAGCACTCGAGGCGTAATAAGCGCCTGAAGATTTGCGGATCAGCCCTTGTTTCTCAGAGGCAAGAATCAGCTCACCTCCATGCACGTAAAGGATGACTCTCGAATGTTTCTTTCGAGGGGATGCATCCTCTAGCACATTTGTTTCGTGAGCTGAGTGGTAGGATGATCTGTAGTCTGACTGCAAGGTCTGCCACAGCTTCTTCCCAACAACCCATTCACCCGAAAGTTCCCGAGTTCCGGTTTCCATTGCATCCAAACCTGCTAATATTCCACGGAGATTCCGTTTACGGACACGGAATGTAACAGGGGTAACCAAGGCATCCGCAGGGAGAGGGACCAGGCCTGTAAGTCCCATCACCATCCGAACCATCGTCTCGATGGGTTTTCAATCGCACAATTGGCTGCATATACGATGCAAGTGACTCACGATGTCGGCCAGTGACGAGTGCCTAGAAACATCTCTCATCATGCTGTTGAGGACTGTCATCTCGATGCCCCACGTTCTTCTGCGTGGACCCCAGAGATGGTGCACGAGAATGTCGCGAGCGAGGGACGATGCTGCGCGGCACTCAAAAATTGTTAATGCCAAGGGAATATATGGTACCTCTGTTTACGGCGAAGATGGGATACCTCCATGCGTCCCAAAGCTTGAAGGAGTCTTGCTTCTGCAATTTGAGAGTTCTGTCTATTCGAGCAGAGGGAGGGAAGACGCCGGGGCTGTCGAAATCGCGGAGGAGGTTAGTGACTGATTTGCGCTGGGAAGTTATAGGACTGATGTTGTCGTAGAAAAACTGGGGAGAATCTCGGAGCATGCTTCAGCGGGCGGAGAGAAATTCAGGGGGCGGGGATTTGTCAAAGACGGAGACTTTGCTTTTTTAGGATCTGACTTTGTTGTTTAGTTTTGTTTTTTGCAAGGTCATTCATTTCACGTCAGCTCTTGGCACACATACTCGTACTAGTAATCATCTCCTCGGCTGACCACTTCTTTCACCGTCGGCCGCAGCAAGATCGTATGCTCCTGTTTGCACGTTAGCCGATTCACACACGCGATCGCACTACTCTACTTACGAATTGTGCGGTCATCGCATCTTTGACATCACACAGCGGCGGATAGTCTTGTACTATCCCTTGTCCCACTAGATGGTTCAACTGCAACCATAGTCCGATCAGTGTATCCTCCAGTACAGATTTGAGCGCACTAACCGCTAGCAGGTATTTACTCTCACCCGCACGGTCAAGATACCTGCGACAGAACGGAAGCGTGCCAAAGTTGCTCGTGATGGATTTAAGCAACGATTTCGCTGACGTCAAACTTGGTACGATCAATGAGGAGTGCGCAGCCAGTGCACGATTGCCTTACCGGAGTGGTACTCGAGGCGCGTTCACGATCTTTGCATAGTGAGAGCAGTCGCCCTGAGAAAATCCCGTCAGCTCAATGAGACTCGCAGAAATGCACCACTGACGTATTCCACAACAACACCTCGACCCGTTGAGCCAAAAGTCTCAATTGCAAAGTATTCACCCTCCTCCATCTTGGTTTGATCCTCGTTCTTGACGAGCAGCACTGATTTTCCACCATGTATTTGATATTGATTAATGGAATGCCCGCTTAGATTTTCAATGGGTTTGACTATGCACCAGGAACAGTCGGCCAAAGCGAGCAAATACAAAAGTGTGCACATACCAGGCAATATCTTGCCATCAACTTCAACTTCATACGACTCCATGGTTTCCTGTATGTAGCCTGCGAGTTCCCCTAGACGGACGTCTATGCCAGCTTCCTGGAACCAGATTAATTGGTGTGGGTTTCGAGAAGCGAGTGCTGCTCACTTTGATACCAGTATTGGTCGCAGCCTGGACAGCTTCGACCAATTTATCGTAAGTCGGCTCAAACGTGAGCGTGAACGCCGAGTCAACGATGCGACCTCTGACGTGAACTCCAATGTCCACTTTGAGAACGTCACCCTGTTGCAAAACTGGTCTTCGATAAGTTCCGAAAACAAGCAATGGTGCACAACACACTTGTTGTATCCCCAGCATTTGGGGTGTAATGAGCGGCGCAGTTGTTTAGGCTGAGCCCCGTCGGAAAACCAACTCCAGCGTCCAGACCATTCTCCTCCACAACAGAGCGTGTCCCATTTTCAATATATTCTGCGATCTCGGTCATGCTCAATCCTGGGCGAATAAACTTGCGAGCACGTTGACGAACTTGACGATGGACTTCTGCGGCACGACGAATGTTTTGATATGTGATATCCGGGTCTTCCATGGCCAGCTTCTCGTTGTATCGCTTCTCCTCCGAAGTAACTCTCCATGCGTTACTGCATACTTCTTTCAGTACGTTGGTCATGAGACGCAGGAAAGATAACCGACTCGTCTTTGTATGGCTGTATCTCGCCTTCTGGATAGATGCCATTTGTGAAGATCTTGGTGAGCCCCACGCGAGGTGGATCTGTTTGCTGGACCTTCTTCTTTTTAGGCTTTTTCTTTTTCTTCTTCTTTTTCTGGCCTTGAAGCACACAGTACTAGTCCAGGGAGTCGGAACAAGGCTAGTTTCGGCATGCTCACCTTCAGCGCCAGGCTCATCCGCGACATGTTCCTCTTCACTGTCACCATCCGGATCCTGGTCGTTCTGGATCGGATCTGTCTCCTCGCCCACCTTGACAACCTTGGGATTTGAGATCATGCTTAGCTCCAACAAGGACGCCAGACAAAATATTTTTGTAGCTATGTAAGCAAAATCAAGCAATACCGTAGTCTAGCCAGCACGTGGGAGCTTACAGTTTCCATCACGTTTGCGAGACAAATCTAAGTTACTCCACATACATAACATACGAGTACAATACAATGCTGTTGCCAATATAAATGATTCGTGCAAATAACCTTTATGCTCCAAAGCCGTACAGCGTTCTCCCCGAACGTTTCAAGGCATAGACTACATCCAATGCGGTCACCGTTTTGCTGAATGCACAGTCAGAGAGATGAACTGCAATCGATTGATTCAGACAAACCGTTTGGCGTGTTCCGTGTATGTGACCGAGTCCCGAATCACGTTCTCGAGGAAAATTTTCAGAACACCACGAGTCTCTTCGTAGATAAGACCCGAAATACGCTTGACACCACCGCGACGTGCTAGACGACGGATGGCCTGCAATGAACCGCTCAGACACTTTGCTAGATTGTGACATGGAATAACTGACTGGTTTTGTGATGCCCTGGATGTTGTCGCGAAGGATTTTACGGTGACGCTTAGCACCACCTTTGCCCAGCCCCTGGACAACCACATCAAGTAAGCCACTGCGTCAACATGCTGAGAACTACGACGCTGACCTTGCCACCTTTTCCACGTCCAGACATGATAGAATCAGAATATACAAGGTAAGATCACAAATGAGTCGATGGTGGACAGGACAAAGGAATAAAGAAAGCTGCGCGATCGCGAAGTAAATAAATGGGTCATCACGTGACTCAAGTAAACAAACGCGTCGCGTGTACGCGTGACATCATGTTTATGTAATATCGACTCGGAAGCCGCCCACCATGGAGCCTGCTATACGCGAATTTCTTCTTTCTGTACTTCCCTCCCCAAATGTTGCAAAATTTGATCGCGAGGGAAGAAGCATCCCCACAGTAACTCTTACATTCGCTCAGTCGCTGAATGGCAAAATCGCTGGGAGAAATGGCACGCAGCTCATTCTGAGTGGCCCGGACAGCATGCTCATGACTCACTGGTACCGCACGTCCACAGACCAAGGCATACTGTTTTCTCATTTTAACTCTAGGATGAGGGCTATGCACGATGCAATCGTCGTTGGCGTAGGCACGGCTCTCAATGATGACCCTCAGCTTAATGGTAAGCTTGCACGACGTCTTGCGCGTATTCTTTGCATGAATCTTGCCGATCCCAGTCCGCTTGATTTCCGAAGCCGCCAGACTGGATCTTCGATCACCACGCCCAGTCATTTTGGATGCACATCTACGCCTGTCTGTGGAATGTAAACTACTGAAAAATTACAGAGATGGAAAGGGTCGACAGCCTTGGGTTTTCTGTACCTCAGACCCTGAATTTGCATGTGCAGAAAGAGATACGCGCAAATTGGCTCTCGAAGCCGCTGGAGCGGTGGTGCACGAAATCCCGTCCGTGTCCGGTACGATCTCTTGTATTTTCCAAGGGTTGTCTTCAACCGAATTCCAGGATTGCTATCCATTCCCATCCTCTTGCAAAAACTATACGAGCACAACATTCGGAGTGTAATGGTGGAGGGCGGAGCGAGCGTGATCGGTACCTTCATGGATCACGCATCCCAACCACGCCATCAAGGGGAATCCCCTATCGTCGACACTTTGATTGTCACCGTGGCCCCCACATTAGTAGGGAACGGTGGATTGGGATACTCAACTGGCGTTCCGGGTGATGGACTTGGCGTGAGCGATCACACCGTTCTTCTCGGAATGCTCACTGACTCGTTGGATCAGGCTCCCAATTTCATGCACATACGGACGGAATTGATGGGGAAAGATGTCGTTATTGCAGGAAATTTTGTATAAATATTGCATAGCAAACTCGGGAAATGGCTACATATTATAATAGCAGCATATGTACAACAGAATCCAGCAGTAGTACCTGCCACAGTGGGTCCCATGTGCATCGAAGGAGCTTCACTGTCTCTTTCAGTGTGTGCGGCAACGAAGACGTTGGCAAACTGGCATCCTGGTGGCTGGCTCGGAGTCAGAAAGGTTCGGATACACCAAATATTTGGAATCGTAACGCGCCATTCACGTGAACGGTCGCGTATTGGTGGTTCGTGGGTACGAATTTAGGATTGCAAGCAAGGTGATATCGTATAGTATGGAGAGCAGAATGACTATTAGTGGTCATGACTGATTTACTAAAGTATAAAGATAGACAATAAGATGCGATGATATAGAAGTATTCCCAGAGGTCATCTAGGAAGCACGGTAAAATGCTGGGTTTCTTTGCGCGCTGTCACAATGACTGGCGATACGCGCGGCGGCTTCCAGAGCGCGCTCAACAAGTACACGCGATGGCGACATCGGAGGAGTACAATCCAGGAGATCTAGAATTGAATGGTGTGAATCACCGGAAAATAGGGTTGACAAAACATACCTCTATAGAGCAGTACATAGCGCATGACTCGCTGAATTGGCTGGATTGCTAGGTCTCTAACACTGAGTTTCCGCTTGGGTTGCCCCGTGTGATATTCCTTGCTCGTATTATTCGTTTCGTTAGCTGGGTTGACAGCGGCAAAAATAGGGGGTAACTGGGGGCTGAAAGAGGTGGGGGCTTGTTTCGTGACAGACGAAGAACTCGACGGCACTCCAAATTTGCGAATGCGCCACTTGCCAGCTAAACGATTAGATCCAGGATCATCTCCATCTGTGAAAAACGCTCCAGCTACGGCACACCAGGATACCATCGATGCCTCAAGTTCATCTTCTGACGCAACAAAGGCTGTGGAGACGCCCCAAGCCGACGGATCCTCAAGGAAACATTTCAGAAGCATTTCGGATGCACTAACAAGTGCCAAAACATGAGGAGACATCGAAGGTGGAGGCGGTGTCGCGGTCTAAACAGAGTCGGTAAGGTAGGGGTGAGATTGACTGTAAGGAACACACCTGGGCATTTAACAACATCTTCAGAGCCTCTTGATACTTCCTCTCAGTCCGAATAATCTCCCGAACGCATAAAAGTGCTTTCCTGGCTGCCTTCCAAACTTCCGTATCCTCTGAATCTGAGTTTGCAATGCTCGACGCTAGGGACGAGGGCAGTGGTAGATCGTGTAGTTTAGCAAGCTCGTCGGAAGTCGTCGGCGAGAATGGCCGGAAAGGTGTATCGCATGAACCGTTTTCATCATTCCCTTGGTTAGGAAAAAGTGCTTCGCCTGAAGGTCTCGAAGGCGAGGTCGCCACCCTTGCATCACCATCTGTCCTGCGTACCTTCTCAAGCCGATCCACCAAGACTTCGTCCGACATGCTGTCGTCCTCCACGGCGATCGCCATGCTAAAACGATCCGGCAAAGATGCCGAGTTTGTACATTGGCGTTTTCCGTCAACGGCGTAGGGATCCGATGTCATTGGCGAAGTTCCTATCCAGGCTAAGGAAGCAAGAATCTCGGTACTTCCGCTGGTTTCTCGTCGTCTTGTCCCTTGAACTTGGTCTATCCCCACATAACTCCCCGGAGAAGAGTTAAAATCGGTTCGGCGGTCGTGCCATGTATGATGAAGGGGCTGCTAGACGTCACTACATTATTGCAGGACGGTGTTGATAAGAGACTCACAATATCAACCCTAAAGGGCGATGGTGATCTCAGTCGAGGTAATGAAGTATTTCGAGTTACCGAGGATGGCAGGATATCGGTAGCTGACTTTCGTAAAATGTCTTTCGACGCATTCCGATGGGAAGATGACAGTGAGGATAGTGAAACAACAGATTTCGCAACGCGGTGTTTGGAAAGCTTCGATGGGTTTGGGATGTGGGATTGGGAACTCGACGTACGAAGATTCCAAGGTGTCCCAAACACGCTCCACCGTAAGGGAGAACCATCCATCAGGGTTGATGTGGTTGCCATGGTCTTCATTTGTGTTGCGATTGGCGAAGGGTCCGGTTGGCAATGGTGACGAGAACGTGGTTGCGTGGCCGCGTTTATATGCAATGGAAGCTTTGATGACGCTGCGTGCCACGCGCCCGCTGAACTGGTGGGATGTAATATAGGTGACGGAGGAGGCTCGTGAGGGGAAACGTGGGGATTGGGTAGATCTGGCGAAGAGTGAATTGGGTAGTTGAGTACAGAGTGTTGTGGGACTCCAAGTTGTTTGCGAAGCATCTGAGGGTCTGAGGAAAATACGACTTCGTGTGATGCTGCAAAGGGCATGGAACGAATATATTCGTATGCAGCGCACAATCTGTGTGCAAGATCGCCGTCGGGACTTGTGTTGACGACTGGGGTGTCACAGGGGCCTCCAGCAAGATGGAAGCCATTTTGGAATCTTGTCGGTTGACCGTCGCGGAGGGAGCTATCAACACCGTCAGTTGAAGATGGTGGTACAGTGGACAGTTTTAGTGGGTGCGAGGTATAGTTGGACTCTTCATGTGTTGGCAGTTGTGATCCTATGGGGTCGTCGAACTCGTGTATGACGACAAAACTGCTTGTGGAAGAACCATCTGACAGATATACACCGGAAACGTGGTTTCTGGAATGCCCCGCTTTGGCTTTTCCGAGGGGCAGGTCTTGCTTCCCAGAGAATCCTCGTTGAAAAGGGGTCGACAGTCGCCAAATTTTCTTCTCCCCAGGCATGCCGGGGCCGCACTACGCATGAAGTATCACTTGATGGTGATGGCCTTCGCTAACATTTACTTGGGATGTGTGTCAGTGATATTACATAGTAGCGGCTTAGCCGAATCGTGGCGGCTTCTTGTACTTCCCCTATGAGGACAAAGTAATACATCACGTGACATACATCATTCATTTCGACACGATCAACACGTACAGGAGGAAGGCCCCATAAATGTACACAACCAAATCTTTCATTCCTCGGAATGGCTATCGTACAGCACCACATACTCCAGCGGCTCGGAATGAGTCCGGGTATCCTGCCACTCCGAATCCTCGTCATCCGACGTTGGCACGCTAACAAGCGACACCGACTCGGAGGATATGTCGGATTCAGCACCTTCGATTTCGTCCGTCACGGTCTTGGTGGATGCTACCGAAGATTGCGGTGCATCCAGCCGTTCGTTCCTGGCGTTGACCAAGTCGGTGGGATGCGCACTAGGCATCACCATTGAGGATGATGCGAGCGAATGTTCGCTCGCTTGATCAGAATGATGATCTGCGACTGTCAAACTATGATTTGATAATTCAGTCGCGCAAGTTTTTAGGCGATGCTGGCATGGCTCACTCAATCCATACGTTGCTCCCGAAGAAATTGCCCTGGCCATCATTGAGTCTCCAGTGACCGACATACCTACCAGGTACATCTGGCGCCTTGACGGATGTCAGGTGCATTGCCCCCTTCAGTAAAGGAGAGCACATACCTTCAAATCCCCCGTCCAAATATCGAAATTCTCTCCCGGAGACACATACCCGACCTTTGCCCTTAAAGATGCACTGGATTCTGGCGCAAGGTTTTCTCCAGCAACAAACTGAATTTCGGTGGTGGGAGGCCAAGGCAGTCCACCGGTATTCACCATATGCCAACCTTTGACAAATTCTGCTCCAGGGGGAAAGACCTGACCATCAGGAACGTTGATGTCCCCCACGAGAGATGAGTCCAGACAGTCGATGCTTTGCCGGGCTGCATCCTCGGTGACCATTTCTTGTTGGTCATCTGCAGTAAGCTGCTTAGTGGTAGGATGTGATTCCCTGACAGCTGACGGCGTGGATAAGTGTGTAAGGTGGCCATCAACGATCGACTTGATTTCTTGATCCAGGGAAACCAGACACTCCTCGTAGCGCTCACCGAAGTGCAAAATGGGGGTTCCCGGAAGCGATTCAGGCGCATGGGAAATTGGTTCGGTGACAGTGTTTTCGACGGGATCATCAATAGGTTCCTCAGCTTTCGGAACCTGCAACGCAATTAAGTGCACCATCTCTTGGTTTACCCTTGGCCACAGGCGGTAATAAATGTCTAATGGTGGCTGGTCCGACTGGGGAGACGTAAGTACGTCTGCGACATCAACTAGGAGATGTGAGGGTGCGACGGTAGCAGAAGTAGGCACTCCGTCGAGTACCTCCGAGGTGCTTGCAGGGCTACCAATTGGGCTAAGAAATTCTTCAGCGGAGGGTATTTGATCCTCCGTGGTCACGTTCGTCGCCTGTTCAGACATAACGATAGGAGTGAGTTCCGGTGACTTCATTGGGGCAGTGAGTGGGCTTCGGGGATGCGAAACATAGGACCCGGACTCGCAGCGGACCGGTGTAGACTTTTGGCCGTTCGGTTCACTGGTCGCCTGCGCCTGTCCTGCCTGGTGGACAGTTGGAATGACAGACTCGGAAGTCCTCAACTTTAGCATAGGATGATTCAGCGGGTGGACAGGAATTGGAAGGGCCTCGCAGTCACTGCACAAATCAAAATCGAGACAGCCTGGATGCATGCACTGTGGAGGATCAGATATCGGAGTGTAATGTGCAAATAAAATTTCTAACCTTGTAGCGAGCGCCGCGAATCGGTTTTTGACACGCTGTGCCCAATACATACTTAATGATGTATGTGAACTAATGAAACGGATCACTTACAATTGCATAGCGCGAGATGGGCAACTTGACGGGGCAGGACGGAATAACGCATCTGAGTTCATGAGCAAAGATAGCGTCTAGAATACGGCTTCCTCACCATCAAGTCTTCTGGTTTATTCACTCTTACAAATCCATGGTTCGGGTGCTGCTCCGTGGTTATCCTTGTAGCAGTTAGATGACCGTATAATTTGATCAGCGCATATATGGATTGGCTGACCTGAAACAAGACGAGCACGTATCGAAGTCTAGGGAAATCAGCACTATTCTGTCATGGCTTGCTGAAGGGGGTTTACCTGGACAAACAACACATTTCTGAAACAGACATTCAGCGCGAAGTCTAAGGAGAAACACGATGACCCACGTAACGTTCCCCAACAATCGCAGAATCACAGAGATTGCAGGTCGCAGTGTGACGAATAGGTGGATTTGTGGGGTTGACAGCGGATCTCTGTTGTGCTCCTGCGGTGAGGTCAGATTGTTGATGGGTTCGGCGCGCTCTACGAGCAGCGTGAACGTAAGCGCATGCCGGCGTTTCTATGTCGAAGAACTCGTGGAATGGGTTATGTTGCTCCGTTGCTCCAGATTCGACGCAAGCGGTGCAAAGATCATAGTCTGGTATTGAATGAGGGGGAGAATCCTAATTGAATCACCTAACGTACCAGGACATTCCGAACATTTATGGCGAATACCCTTAACGGTACTGTTGCAGCTGTCGCAGATGACACCATGATGTACAGATGGTGCAGGTTCAGAAGTCAGACTTGGTGACGCGGTTTCTGTCGGTCCAGCACTACAGGGCTTGTTTTCCTTTATACTCTGCACTGAATCCTGAGTGGAACCATCGACTGAGCGTAGCTGAACGACGTGGGAGGGACCAAAACTGATAGTATGAATGCTGGGTGATTTGGAGAAACAGCCGGAACACTAATATGTCATGAGTCAAGAAACTAAAATTCTAGAGCAAGCAGCTCACGATTGCATGCCAAGGGCATTTGTTACAACCATACCAGACGCCGGTTGAGCGGGTCTTGCAAAGGAAACACCACCGAGAAGAAGCGCTCGTGTCCGAGTTGACAAGAGGCGTCTTTGTTTGAGGTAAAACAACACCTGCGCCGCAGTCTGTGGGGGTAGATGGTACGAAAGGCGATTTGATTTGCTTTGCCGCGTAACTAGAACCAAGCGTCCTGCAGAGAATGGCATCTAGGTCCTCTTTGAATGAGGACAACAAAATTTCGATATCTGCTTTGCCCTTCGCGATCGAACAGCAAGGCTCGGTGATTGTCGGTTGTGGTGGAGGAGTCATCTTAGACGGTGGAGGAAGAGGGGGGGAAATGCAGGTAACAAAAGGTGGGGGAGGTGGCGGGGGCGGGGGCGGCACGAACGACTGCGGGCTCCAAGGTAAAGTAGGATCACAAGTGGATTCGACAAAAGATTCCTCGCGACTGGCAGTCAAGGGAGCGGCGAGGATGCTGTATGGCGACGATAGTTCAGGATTCATCCTCGACGCCTTGTGAGGAGTTTCATCGAAGACGGTGAATCGCAGCAACGGATTGGGCCACAGGCGGCGTAAAGGGGCGACAGAAGAGTTGTAATCTTCAGCAGTGTGTACCTCTTTATCGACCAGGATACGTCCTGGTCTGGATGCATCGGGAGAGAAAATAAGTCTAGATAGATAATAATTATGGCTTATGGGGAATACGCGATAGAGCTAGGGAGAGATGAGCGCCGGTCGGTGGCGAGCGAACGGGGGGCAGGGTCACACACCTGATCATAGAGCTCCCTGTAAGTAGGAAAGAGAACCGAGTCCGGGAAGGTGAATCGGCGAGTTTCGTTTCTGAAGGTTGCCTTGACGGTGAACATGGTTGCTGCTCAAGGATGGGACACCACACAGCTTACTACGCAGTAACTCATTTATGGGCGTGACACAGTGTGACATGGGGCTCCGGGACGACGCGGGACGACGCCCACAAGCACATGACCTCGTCGCATCCTGATGTCGTACTACTCGCTGCTCTGCACGACCCGATTCGATCGCTGTCTAGAGGCGTTCGAGTGGAACAACGCCCCGGACGGTACACCCTCGCCATATCTTTTACTCTCACACCAACTTGATCGTCTGATATCCTCTGCCAGTTTCAGTAGCTGGACAGTCTCCGATTCGCTCGACTACACGACACTCAAGGCCGTGTGTGACGAAGCAGTCCGCAACGTTAATGGTTCTGACGGAACGACCCCTCTCAAGGTGATCAGAACTCCACCCCTTCGCCAAGCACTGACTCCGGTCCGTTTGCCAGATACGTGTTATCTTCCCGCCTTCTGGGAACATCACTGCGTCCGCCTCCCAGGCCGAGCCATTGCGTTATGATCCGACAGGAGGATCTCTATTCAACCCCGACGTAGACGATCATACCCGACATCATCCAACACTCTCGTTTTGCATCGACACTCAGCCGACCTCTGGCACTACCTCCATGAAAACCACAAACAGACAACCATACGACGACGCTCGGGCGCGCGTGGGCATCCCCCCACTCGGCGCACCCCGTCCTAGTGACGTCGCCCAGAGTCATCCAGACGATGTTATCCTGTTCAACACTTCGGGAGACATCATGGAGTCATCGATCTGCAATGTTGCTTTTTATCGCAATGGACGCTGGCTCACCCCACTGCTGGCAGTGGGCTGCATATCTGGTGTATTCCGGCGATGGTTGCTGGAGAACGGTCGCATTTATGAGGCCGACGAACACTCTATATCATTGGACACCGTCAAAAACAATGAATGGGTACTCGTCTTCAACGGAGTAGCGGGATGTCGGCTGGGCCGACTGTGCTGCGATAGCAACCTGAGCTCTGTGCATAATGTATTACAATAAGCTTGTGTATACTGTACTTTTAACCGGCGTGGCGCCTGGTACCATCGACGTCCATCGTGTCTTCATCTGTCCCGTCAAATATCCCATCATCCATCTCATTCAGTACGTAGTCCACGACAAAACTCTCCTGAACCAATCGGTCGAGCCTTGTGAGATGCCGTTGAGTATAAGGAATCAAGACGTCCACCATATCCTTCAAGGATGATGCGGCCCCGATCGGTTGCCGCGAGTCGTGTTCGGAACCACCAGCTCCTTCCACAGCCTTGTGGTCCAAAGCTTGTACAACATCCTCCGCGGGTCGCAATTTTAATACACAGTAGAGAACACTTTGTGCAACACCACTCGTTTTCGCGTTTGTGTTCCAGTCGCGGACATATCGTAAGAGGAGAGAAAGATCGGAACTCGGGAGCGTACGTAGAACTTCATCCAGTGCATGGACGCCACTCACAGACGTATCGTTTGGCGAGCCTTGCTCCAACGCTGTTGACCGAATATTGCCAAACAGCGCAAGGAGTCTTCCAGGTTGCTGCATAGCAAGCGCAAGTTCAATCGCCCTCCGGTAATCGTGCATCGCAAGGTAATTCTTAAAGTCTTGCTCTCTGCACGTGAATGTAGTCGGATGGGAATAACACAAAGATGTTCTTACCTGAGCACTTGGTCAGCGCGTTTCGCTTCTCTTTCCATCTCCTCCTCCTCCGTACGATCTTGCCAGAACGTGACCACAGAATCGGCGGCTCCGGACACGATCGTTGCTTCATCAGAACTTATAGCCAATGCCCAGACCTGCGACCCATCTCGATCAGCTCCTTTTTGTAAGATCGAGTGCATACCTTGTCTTCATGGTTGTCGAGAGTCGCCACGCACGCTTCCTCCCTCACGCTCCATAACTTCACTAGGCCATCAGAACCTGTACTCACCAGGTGTATTCCATTGTTTATGAAGTCAACCCGGAGAACGGAATTGGTATGCCCCTCAAAGGTTTTGACGCAAGTAAAGTCCTCAAGACTCCAAAGTTTGACAGTCTTATCACTGCTCCCAGTAGCCAATACACGTTCGGCTTTCCCAAATTTGACATTCCAGACGCCTCTTTTGTGGCCTTTGCAACACCCTAAACGCTTGATCTCCCCGTGCGCCGGTCTTCCTCGAGAGCCAGGCGTAAAGACGACTTCGTAGATGTTTGCAGTGCGGTCTTGGGAACCAGAGGCCAGAAGTTGGTCGTTAGGTGCGACGTCCAGAGAATTGATATCCTTGTCATGCGCTTTGAGTGTTGTAAGACTGTGGCACTTTACCGGATCTACTCCAGAGAACGTCAAAGGTAGCTCTGACAGATCCCACATCTTGATTGTCCGATCCTGGCTTCCAGTGAAGACAAACTGAGGGCAAGAGGTCGCGTCACTATTCACCCGCGACATAGCAACGGAGCCGACGCTTTCGGTGTGACCTGCACAAATAGCGATGCAACCCCACCCATTAATGTCAGGTTCTTGTGAAAACGCCCATATTCTTGCAGAGTTGTCCTTGCTTCCACTGGCAAATATACGACCACCCAAACCTTGATCCAAGGATAGCACTATATCAGCGTGACCAGCTAGAACTTGTGCATCCAGGTTGGAAGTTGAGTATATGCGAATGAGCGATGAGTTGGTAGCAAGTGCGAGCTGAGTGTCGCGCGGCCCCAAGTCGCTTGGCGGGTTGGAAAGGGAAGGAGGTGATAAGAAGACGGCATCAACAATTTCGTCATTGTAACCGACCATATGGCGGACTAGTGATCGAGTTTTGAGGGAATAAAAGAAGATATTTTGGTCTGCATGCACAGAAACAATGGCATCTGAGGACGGGAGGTAGCTGACCTCCAAGAACGATGAGAAACGTATCTCAATGGGCCAGAAATCACTTACAAGGCATCGGTAATTTGCCTCTGTGCTTCCATGTCAACAGCATCGGAACCAGAGGCTGCACCTAAGGAGTAAACAACGGAGCCCTGTGTAAGATCCCAGACCCGGACAACACCCTTATCGCCGGCAGTGAAGAACTGAAGTCTCTGGGATTCAGGGGTGACGTCGTTGAGTTCGGGGTGTATGAACCCTACGGCTTCGACACTTTCCATGACCGGAACTGTCTTGGAGAGAGTCGGGGTTACGATGGTCGATTTTCTTTTGCTTTTGCTTTTGCTTCCATCAGCCGGACGAGAACTTCCGGACATATCCCAAAGCAAGACCACAGAGTCCCTTCCTCCGCTAATAAGCCATTTTCCATCTGGCGTTACATCCAGACCCCGTGGAACGGAAACGTGACCCTCCAGGACGGCAATCGGTCGGAGCGCTTCTTGGTCATTTCTAGACGTTGTTGCCATCAAGTCGAATAAGCGAATTCGAGTGTCGACTGAGGCAGTCACAAGCTGAAAAGTCCTCGCTGAGCTGGCAGTCGATGGATCCCGAGGGAAATTGAATTTTAAAGCACTGACAACGCCCCCGTGTCCTTTGAAAACATGGGTGACGTGTCCCGCGGAGATGTCCCAAACTTTGACAATGCCGTCCGCTGATCCAGAGGCAAGAAAGGCTGATGTTGGGTCAATTGTACAGACATGTACTGGTGCATCGTGGGCATGGGCAATGACTCGGGAAGGGTGTACCACCTGACTAGAACAGACTTCTGGAATCTCGTACAGTCTGAGGGAAGGGGAATTTGTGAACAATATGAGTTTCGCCCCCGAAGGTGATAAGCAATGCGTTGTGATGGCCTCGGATGCCTAAATCTTGCGAAATGAGCAACACACAAGAAAAATGCACACAAGACATACGCAGGAGAACCGGCAAAGTAGTTTTCCACTCGACAACTCTGTTAACAGTGCCTCTTCCGCGAGACATGTCACGATCTTGGAACCATCCGTAGCGACTGCAATAGAACCCGTTGTGTGCAACGGCTCGATCGTCCGCGACTGTTTGAAGCTGATATTGAGCAGTTAGTTAGACATTCCCCGCATATTTCGGAGACCCTACACAGTCCTGGCTTTATGCCTCTGACCGGCAGCCATGTCGGTTCCAGGGATACAGAATTGTAGCCGCAAGTTGATACTTTCGTCGCGTTGAAAAAACTTGAAGTTGGTATGTAGTGTAGTATTACTACACCGAGCCGCGGCAAACACTACGATACTTGAATAACGTAAGGCCGACTCTCCTGTCAAAGCCTGCTACGTTCTATCTTCTACCTCCAGTCACCAGATCGAAAGACCAATAGCGCTGGACTAGGAAATGCCAAGGGTGGAAAACTCTGCAAACCGACGTGCATCTCCGGATCGATAATGAATAGCACCAACACTACGCCAGTTGGTTTTGAAGTCGGAGAACAGTCTCCTCAGCTGCCCGTCTCAATCGACTCTCTTCACTCGCGATCCTTTCAGCTTCTCTTCTTTTCCTTCCTTCTTCTTCCAACAAACTTTCTGTCGTCCCCAATGCAGCCTTTGATCGGGCCGCTTCAGCTTGTGCTTCGGCAAGTTGATCTGATATTCGCAAAGAAACAGATATGGCATCAGCGGCTTGTCTCCGTAGTCCAGCCATTTCTATCTGCATTCGATCGATGATACCTTCTTCGGCGGCGGAGTACACCAGGCAGCCCCTATCTGAACTATAAAGACGAGATGCAGCTTCATGAATCCCAAGAACGTCTAGACCAGAGGTTGATGGATCGTGATTGCGAGGAAGAACCATGTCTTCTTCACTTTCGTACTCGTTTTCTGACCCATTAGATTCGTGTGGACCTTGTGGTTTGTCCGTACTAAGCAGAGAGGATGGCCCGCTTTCTGCTACAAGTTTTCGCGGTCTCCCGCGCTTTTTCTGATTCGATTGCGCTCCATCGACCTGTGAGGGATCAGATGCAGCTTTCGATGTCCGCCCACGCTTCCGCGGTCGCTTCGTACCGGGGGGAGCAGAGAGATTCACTGTCCAGTAGGAGCCAAATCCCGGATCAGTGACTGGGCGAGGTTGACGCTCGAACAGTCTGTTCAAAGATAGATGGTGGCGAACAGATTGCTTCGGGAAAGGCATTAGGAGCAGAGAATTCCAAAGATGCAATCATCGTACCTTCCACGTTGGACCAGCATCCCGAAAGTATACATACTTGTTTTCCATAGCTGCATAGATCTCTCTTATTGTTAATCGCTGCTTAGCACTCCCCAGTATCGCACAGCGCAGAATAATGGGAAGCGTGTGTTGTGGTCGCCCGTCTGTGTCCGGGAGGCAAGAGAGGGTGTCCGGGCAGTTGGGATGTGGCTCATGATCGCCGTAGTTGGCTTTTCCTGAAAGTCGCGAGGTACCTTTGGTCATTGGGTCTGCGCTTGTATCCGATGCAGAGTCTGGCGATGTTAACGTTGACCCCTCCCGCTCGGGTTCTGCTTGTGGTGACCTGGACAAAGGGGGTTAACGGAAGAAAGACAAACGAATATAACCTCGACCGACTTGCACGAACTGGACAGACTTTCTTCGGGATTCAAGAGGTTCTGAATGCTGGACATTCTTCTGTGGCATCTAGATGATGGTTCACCACAAACATCAAAAGTACAAAGACGTCGCGCGTTGTCATTATGGGTCCATGTGATTACATAATTCTACTACATTCGATAAACATTCGGAGATTCAAGGAAATCGTACGGGTAGCCCGCTGACGGCCTCCACCCTGGGGCAGGCGTATAGTTCGTGTTCATCAAGGATTCCGAGTTCGGTACATTCACCACAGGGGGCGGTTGTTGGTAGGGTGGCTGTGCAGCGTTTGTCGTACGGGGCCACCATTCGTACCCTGGATAATAAGACGTTGATGGTTCGATGCCGGGGATATCTAGTCCCAACATGTGCGCCATCATGCGAGTGCTGATATCCTGGATCCCGGTGGCAACCCGTTCCTTTGAGCCACAATCCCCAAACGCCTCTCTTTGAAGAAAGTCCGAACTCTTCTCCCTTCCAAACGCATCTTCGGCGCCGCGTTTTTGCCGGTCAGGATTTTGCATCATGGGCGCAAGGTTGCTATCTACCTGGACCTCGACACCGTGAAGTAAGTCCCATGCCCTAGCTGCACTGGGCCAAGTCGTCTATGCATGTGTGAAAAACAAGTCTGGAATGTTTAAAATATTTACGTACTTGCATCTCTTTGAGCACAGACAACGACTGCTGGAGGCCAACATAAGCTTGTATATTTGATGGACGTAGAGTCACTTCGAGTGGAATATTAGCGGGTGATGAGTTGAATCTCTATTGTTTAGGACATACATGTCACAATATGCATGATACTAGACGCAAATAAGAGAGGCGCAAAGCATAGATTAAAATAACTCACCCAGAACCGAGGATATACGATGAAAGAAAAGGCGATGCACGCTTGATGTTGTAGTATTCATGGTACGTTGTCACTGAGTGACAGTAAATAAGATTCTTGGTATTCGCATAATATGACATACCTATAGCACCGATGTAGGTTGCAGCACTCTGGCAACGGTCGAAGGCTTTCAGCGACGTTGTTTGGGAGCCAGAAGGTGGATCTTGCAGGATAGGCTCAGAGCTAAAGAGATGTAACTCAGACACCCCGAATACACTGTATTAAGTTCATACATACCCTCTCCAATTTGGTATACTAGGCCAAAAGGATACATCAGTAATTTGCCTCCGATAAGGAACACGACCCACAAGGCTCTGTGCAAAAGCAATACAGCGAACCAGTATTTAATGTGGATATACAGAACGGGGGCTGGAGGAGTATTTCTTTTACTTGCAAGGTCGTATCGTAGATTGTCCGGGAGTTCAAGGTACCATTGGTCAAGACGAGCTTCCAGATTACTCAAGATGGCTCGTCTGGAACCACGCCTGGAGGACTTGACTGGATAAACCAACGACACGATTGACCCAATTATCACGGCTAAACAAAAGCATGAGTGTGAATTATAAGCCTAGACAAACACTGACAGAGTGACGAAGCAACTCGGAAGCACTGCATAATGAGGACAGTAGATGTAGATTGGTGTGACGCAACACTGAGTTGGTGATTTAGGTGCTGATCATCCTCATACTGTAAAGCTAATTAGCGGGAAAGGAAGAGGGAAGAATGCCATTGCAGGCCTGCACACCTCACCTCTTCTGCATCTGGCAACGATGTATCGAAATCATTCTCGTCGATGCATACCGGGCGTCCTATAAGCGCGATCAATTATCTACACGCAGATGTGGAACCTATGCGAACCCATGTAAGTAGAGCTGTACCTTGAAGTCGATTAGGTTGAGATGAGTCAAAAGCAAACAATAGAGACACATACTTATCCGCAATGCAGCAAGCCCACCATATCTGCTTCCTCACTTGATTTTCTTCCTTGGAAAACAATTTTCTCCCGTTGAATTGCCAGTTATCTGCTGCATGATTGAGACCCAGATCTAGCGCCTATGTTATCATTTATTAAGTTAAGACTGAAAATCAGTATATGGAACCCAACCAACCATTCTTATGGCCATTCCTTCGAAATCAAAGTGAGTTAAGACTCGAAACAAAAACATGTAATCAATATCACCGCACCGATGTACAGCCAACCCTGTTCCATAGAGCCTGAAAGCTGTGTCAGCGCGGCAACGGACGATCCCACAAAGCCATACCGATCCCAAATTCACGGTGGCCAAGCAGGAGCAGAGCCTGACACGTAGATGCTCGACAGTTATGTGACACTTGCGCTAGTAACCGGAAAGATAATAGCGGTCAAGAAAAGAAAACCAGTGATAGACACAGTCATGACGTACCTAGGACGCTTCTTGCTTGACTGAGGTAATCACACCCGGCATCCCATATCTTCTCCATGGGTTCCGAAGCACTCTCGTCGAGGTAACGAGCAGCAACGGAAAACATCGACAAAAGTAATAATTTGCTAATGGTTTGCGATGATTCAGGGGCGGGGGAAGGAGAAGCTGCATTTGCGCCTGGCGCGCTCAGATTGCCACTATATGCTGGGTAAGAAACAATTCGGGCAACAATGCGAAATCAACGAACTTTATTTTCCTGTTGCGGCGAGGAATGAGTAACCAAGCTCAAAGCAATTAGACGACAAAACTCGCCAGTCATTGTACTCCCGCAGAAAACGACCCTTGTGGATAACAGGAAATATTGGATGAGCATACGCGAAGTACAAGTCAAGCAGTCGATCCTGTATCTCAACGGGAGGAAATGTAACAGAGATATCAGCTTCCGGAGGCATGACAGACAAGTTTGTACTGGCGGATGGCCAGAAGCGCGCCATTGGAAGCCTCCTGTACATAAGGGTCAGCATCTTGCCGTGATCAGATATAAAGGGAAGAATCTACCAAACACCTCCGTCAAGACGACTATCTAGTCGATCATTTCGAAAGATAAGGTGAAGGCCACAGGCCTTCCCATGGTATCGCACCTGGACTCGATGAGGAAAACGCAACGTCAGCCAACACTCAGCGCACCTCTTGATTCTCGTCCAACGATAGCTGTCCGAATGCAGTCTCGCATTGTGAGTCATCCGCCTGTTCCGAATCTGGATTACATTGATACTGAGTCGAATGGGTTTTGGCATGTGCAGATTAGCAACTCACCCGACGATGCCTCCATGGTATACATGTCGTTCCAATTCGGAGAGATCGGATCGGCGCCGGAGCCACATTCATCAAGTCGGCGGCGCTGTGGCAAAGGAGCACCGCCAGGTGCGCGAGAGGGCGACTGTTGAGTGCCAGCACTATCTCCTAATCCACTCTTACACAAACGAGCAGCTAAACGGTCTTGCCATTCTGCAGTTGGTGTGCTTGATAAGGCACTATCTTTGAGGAAGTTCACAAAACTATTTCTTTGGAGAAATAGACAAAGACCTTACCTCTTGAGGAGGAAACAATCTCTCGCGATACACGCGACTGACGTCTAGATCGCGCAGCATCACGAGAAGTTTCATTGCTTCGAAAAATACAAGCGAAGAAATCTTCTTTGGTAGCACTTGCAGGTTGAGAGAGACGCCCTGAAGGGCCCTGATCGGTGTCTCAGTTTCGACAGCGCTGCACAAGGAACACGGGCGCACAAATGGTCCAGTATCCACCCTGTTCAAAATATCACGAGCTAACTCATCCTGTCGAATGTCAGCCAGCAGATCCTGAACACGACGGTCTGGACATGACAGCAATGACCCCAGCAATGACTCGACTTGGTGCCACCGCTGTTCAATGGCCTGGATGTATCCTTTTGGAGGACCACGCTTGTAGCTGGGGCCTACAGAGATCGATGAAGGATTTCCCGTGACCTCTGCTGTGGATGCTTACCTAGGAAAGTACAGACTAAGAAAACGGTGATCGTAAGGATTAAAACAACATTATTGGCGAAGGGAGATATACCGTTGCCTCCAAGAGCACAACCCTTGCAGGTTCCTGAGGTATTGGAAGGCTCGCACTTGCTTTTGGTCTTTCTGCATTGATCGCAGGCTAATAACACAATTCAGTGGACAAAGCAAAGATGCGATAGCGGAAAAGGGAATTCACCTCTGCTACTCCGTTTACGGTTTGACGAGTCGTGATTGAGCTCTTCATCTGAGTGCTCGGAATCGTTCCAATGAGTTGTCGACATAGTTGGAATTCAAGGTTCGTTTGGAGCGTTTATACTGTCAAGGCGTAACTTGTCGGGGCGTAGCTGTTGGGGCGCCTTGGCTGTCGGGGCGGAGTACTTACGTCCAGCGGGGAGCATATTAGTAATGACTCGGTAACTTCGGTAAGACATTCGCACAGAATTTACGTGATTGTCATTCGTGCGCACAATGCTCAACAGTCTTACTTATGTCGATATCAAGGTACTACACTAGAGGGTCGATGGTATCGTAGGCTTCAATAGCGCAGACAGGGCACCTACCGAATAACAAGATCTGAAAACCACTATCGGCCGCAACTAAATACGGAAGAGGGCCTATGAAACTAACATCCAGCACAGGACGACTCCTCTACTTAAGAGGACTGTACGGAAGAGGAAGTAATATGAAAGAGTCCATAAATTTCGCCAGTTGGGCAGTCTACAGCATCGTCAGTCTTTCTAGTTCTGGACACAACGAATCAGGTACCTTGGCGACCGTCTCCGCCCATCCATCAATCTGCCAGGCCTTCTCCCTTGTCTCTTTCCTCGCTTCAAGGCTCCTAACACGGTTGTGAGAACGATGTGTCACAATAGCCAGACACTCACGGATACTGCCACATGTGGTGCACTTGGTGGAGCCTTCCAATTTGCGAGAACCAAGCTCCGACTGGTGAGACGAATTTGCGACGGGCTTCGATACCCCTCCGCCTGGCGGCACCGGTTAATCTCGGAACTCGACATATGACAGGCTGCCTGAAGCATACCAAGTATTCTCCCACTCCAAAAGGGTGCCGGGTTTCAACTGGTAACTCCGGAGTTCAAATACACCACCATGAGCACGTGGAGGCGCAGTCGGGAAGAATGCAAATTCTTGAGCAAGCTGGGTAGAACGAGAGGTGACGTGGGGTAGAAGCGCCTTGTAGGATCCAGCGTGCTGGAGGGAATTTGAAAATAAGTACTATGCACGAGCTAAAGGAAGACAGGGGGACACCACCTCAGAGCTTCTGATGAGCTCCATTGTCTTGTCGTAACCAGCATAGTTCTCATACTCCAGTATATGGACTGAGGTTCGAGTAAGAGCGAATCAACTTCCGCAATGTCATGCAATGGGACATACGCACTGAACGTGTCTTGGTTACCGACCAAGGTCTCCCAACTACCCGTCAGCTTGACGTGTAATCGTGGGTCGTCCTTGATTCCCCCATAGTACTTTTCACTATGAAACAACGTGAATCTAGCGTTCCGAACCGCTAGAAAACCACGCACGCAGCAAATTTATACTCGTCAATCGATTCGGGTTTCACTCGATGGACTGCCCAGCCATCAGAGGTATCGGTTTCATGCATACAAAGAACCCTACCTTCGAACCCATGGACGTATTTCCCTCTCGCAACAAGTCTTGAGTGTTGTTGTATTTCAATTTCACCCGCCTTGCGAGCATCTGGCGACCCATGGAGCAGCGTCTGCCGCATGTCCTGAGTATGATAGCCTTGAGAATGCATGTGCGCTACCTGAACGGAAATACTGCGTTGCGCTCCTCGAAACGCAACGTCAGGTTTAAGTGCATGCTTGGCCGCCAGGTGGAACATCGTCGAACCCGTATTGCGGTCGTATACGGTAGGGCGGCGTCTTGAAGAAGCGGAGTTACTAACCCTAAAGCGATGTAGGTTTGAACCTTACACAAACCATCAATTTATCGGCATGGACAATGGGTAAAATATATATTTTCTCTACGCATTTTGCTGCAGAGATCTCACCCACACCTCATATATTACCCATGGGAGAGAAACATCTGCCCCAACTGTGGCTTTGAAGAACCGAGCGTGGCACCCTGCCATTCGCACACTGCACTCCAACAAATTATTTTCTCGTTCTTGCGTCGGCCGTGCTACCACCTCCGTGCATCGGGACACAGGTTGGTATGGTGATACTAGCTACGTTCCGCTTCACCCCAGTGTCACGTTCTGTATAATTGCAATGCTTACCCAGTGTTTTCCATCCAAAGAGCACTCATATTTCGATCTATGGAGGATTTGCTCGTTGTTTGGAGCCACCAGGAAAACCATTTCGACAATGGAATTGTTGTATTCGAACGTTGACAACACGTCGATGAGAATGTAGTCGCCTTGTTTTGCATCTGTGGCTACCGTTCAGAAACAGATGAAGGTATGGACGACCCTTCGACTCACTATAAGGACTGAGGAATGCAGTCTCGGTGTTCCCGTTCAAAGCACAAGAGAGGGGATGCTCTTGGTAATACAACACTGCATTCTCTCCCATCGCCCTGGCACGTCTTTCCTCGTTCCCGAATATGTCTACCGCAGCTAGGCAATTGGGGAGATTGTCGTCGGGAAGCAGTTTGATGTTGGTTTCTAGCAGGTAAGGTGTACCGAGGGCAGCGGCGCGGTTTAGGGAGTAATTATCAGAATTGGAAGCAGAATCATCCCTTTTTACGAAACTTAGGTCACCCGTTCCCGTTGGAGCAACGCTGGCCATTGGACGCGCTATGATACTGTCCAGGAAACGACATGCGTTTTCCTGCATCGTATAGAGAGCGACACGATTACTCGAGAGAGTGGAACTCACTATGTGCAATCGGTTCCGTTCGTTGCCCTCGTGACCAACGGTAAATGGCTGACCACCTCCGAGCTCTATTCCTTGATCGAACCAGATTTCCGGTACTTCATTGTTCAAAACGGTGAAATAATTGTCTGCCATTTTCATTTGTTCGTCTGTGATTCCAAGGGATTTATCCTGCAAGAGAGAGACAAAATCGAGGATGCGTTGTCGATGAAGCATGGCACCATGACCTAGCAAAGCAAAGCCCGTGTGGATACCATTTGACGTGACCGTGGTGCGCAGCCGACTGGACAGATGCTCGTGGGGTGGCAAGAGAAATATTCCGCCCTGCGAGGACTCTTCTATTCGACACCGAAGCGTCTTTATGAGTTCGGGGAAGACGATGTAGTCGTCATCCTGCACTCGCCAATCAGGATTGATTGGCAAACTGGAGCGTGTAAGCCTGGATCATAAACTTCGTACCTGGACAAAACAGTATGGTGTCGATGCCTTTGTGCACGCAAGGAACCGAGCAAAAAAATACAGATTTTCCGGAGAGTTTTCTATCCTGAGCTTCCGTGTGTCACAGCGAGCGTTGGAGAAGATCTGAGCGTGGTGTCAGCCACAACTTGTCAGGTAGAGATAGGTGGATCCACCTCTTTCGAAAGCTTCAGGGGGCTGTTATTCCAAACATGCACTTCCGCGATGGTGTCATCTAACCACGGGCCACAAAGGAGGGATGCAATGCGGATCACGTTTTCCAACCGAGACCAGTTGAGGATGACGGCGGTGACATCAGGACGGGTCCGAGCATTCGACGCGGGCAGGCCTACGCGAACTCCCAGAGCATCGCTGGTACCAAGAGCCTCTGTAAAACTGAGGGGGAAAGTGGGCGTTCGGAGGTGCAAGTCCGTCAGAATCGCATCCATCGTCTTCAAGGCCATCTGGTCGGCGCTGGTGCACATGCTCTAGATCTATTGTGCATACGCCTGGTAACCAGACAAGTTCAATCTGCGATGACTCGCAACTCTTACCTCTTGCACTCGATCAATGATCGGAAAGGTGATCGAAATGTCTCCCACTGTGCGCGGTCATATACATACATAGATCGCCCAAGGGGGATATTTGTAATGACGCAAGGCCAGTCACCCATTTACGACAAAAGTACTACAAAAACAGCTCAGTCCATTCTTCCCTTGAGGGTACGTGTTATGACCCGATCCTTTGTACTGAAAAGGGAGGGTCAGGCAAGAGATAAACTGGAGTGGCAAATGGCTCACATGACATGTACAACTGCACCCCAACCCGAAAACGCGTCTCGATCGACTGCGTTTAACAAGGTTTGCGAGATGGTCTCAAAGAGATCCTCGGGTTCTAAGTCGGGCTCCCAAAGACCCTCTGCGACACCGAATAGTTTTGAGCTGGCGACACCGGCGACGACGAAATCTTTGGCAAAATTTATGCAACCTATGAGATCGGTTGAGGCAATGTATGGCTTGTATGCGCCTGAAGGGGTCTTTGAAAGACCGGCGACGACGGGTTCGATAAAGTATGGTCCAAATCGACTCTCATACAAGGTGGAAGACACCATGTGGGTAAATGTCTCTGGTTGGATCTCTCGTTCTTCTTTGATGGTATACATGTTGACGCGGTAGCGGAAGCGCTCGTGTCTAGAATACTGAGATCGCGACGTTATGAGTCAGACGGGTGACTTACAGAGTGGTGACGTCGGTGGCCAGCCCGGGGAGACCGACATACAATCTGTCTGTGACAGGAAAGACCTGGAGAATGGTGAGAATAGAAGGGAACGCAGACAAGTCTTGGACGATTACCCTCTTGAAGTCGGATGAAATGCCCAACGACTCGGTACCAAACCGAAGGTCAGATGCGATGGCGACACAATCCTTGCCCGCCATGGCTATCACGGAGCCACCGTTATATTGCATGATGGACTGTGTCTACGTGTGAGACGATATTGACGGGAATGAAGGAGGAGATGGGTACTTGCCATCGCTGCTTGTGGGGACTCGGAGACGCGTCAGTGATATCCAGGCGATGTGACGCGTCCGAGAGAAATCTGTCACAGGTGCGTCACACATATGTGATTACGTACGTCAAGTGGGACCTTCACTGTCATGAATATTAATCGGATCCTTCAGCTTCAGCGTCCGCTCTCCAACATTCGAAGCCGGGTACAGGTATGCTCATTTACTACTCCATATACCCCTTCCAACGTACATTTCAGGACAGGATTGCCCACATCGACACCCATCGACCCTTCTCACCAGCTCTGGTCGACTCCTTCAATCGCAAACATGATTACCTTCGCATCTCGCTGACTGAACGATGCAACTTGAGATGTATGTCCCTTCTGCATCGCTTCGGGCACGGAGTTCATTTCTGTATCAGGCTTCTACTGCATGCCCACCGACGGCGTGCCACTGTCTCCAAAGGCACACATTCTCACGGACGACGAAATCATCCGTCTCGCCTCTCTTTTCGTTAGAAGTGGGGTCCGTAAGATCCGTTTAACTGGTGGAGAGCCTACAGTCAGAAAGGGTCTCGACAGTATCATAGGTAACTTTGTTTCCCCGTTTGATATTAGCCGCCATGAAATGTTGACCTCAGCACGACTTAATGATCTGCGCCCGTATGGTCTCGACTCGATCGGAATGACCAGTAACGGGCTCGCTCTGCGTCGTCGATTGTCTGATTTAGTGAGCAAGGGTCTCACTCACCTCAACCTGAGGTCTGCCTCCTAGCCTCTCCTCGATTCAATTGCAGGACTCAAGTCTTCCAGCCTTGACACGCTAGACCCCTTCAAGTTTGAAATAATGACACGCCGACCTGGCCACGATGCTGTCATGCAGTCTTTGAATGAGGCATTATCCTTTCCTAACCTGGAATCCGTCAAACTAAACGTCGTCGTCATCAAAGGACTCAACGATTCAGAGGTCCTAGACTTTGTCGAACTCACCAAGTATAAAAAGCTCTCCGTGCGCTTCATCGAATTTATGCCTTTCACAGGTAACATCGGGTAGTCTTCCATTCTCTTATCAGATTCTCACGTTCAATCTGCAAGGTAACAAGTGGGATCAAGCTAAAATGGTGCCGTCCGCAGAGTTGCTGGACATAATCAAACAGCGGCATCCTACAATTGCACGCGCACCCGATGAGCTCAATGATACCGCTCGTTCTTGGCAAATACCGACATACACGGGAAACGTTGGTTTTATCAGCAGCATGTCTGACCACTTTTGTTCGTCTTGCAATCGTTTGCGACTTACTGCAGATGGTCAAATAAAGGCGAGGCTTTCTCCACGCATAATAAAATACCTTGTTAAACGTGTAATCATCAGGTTTGCTTGTTCGATGCCAAGGAGATCTCCCTTCGCGACGCAGTTCGAGACGGTGCAACAGATGAAGACCTTCTCCAGATCATTGGATCCGCTGTTTCTGGGAAGAAAGAGAAACATGCAGGGATGGAGGATATTGATGTTGTAACCAATCGACCGATGATTCTGATTGGAGGTTAGCGACTTTTCTTCCGAGAATCCGTAGGGATATAGTTAGCATCATCTTTCCTGATCAACGCTCGTATTTACGCAGGACCACAGCAATCATTGATATATCCCTCTCCGGGCCTTTTGTCCAGGAATATGGTCCCCACTTCGACGAACTCCCGAACTCGAGTTGAAAGACGCTGGCAGAGTCGCTCCGAGTCAGCTAATTCGACGCCCAGACTAACCCACTTGAATTCCGCCGGTCGCCCATCCATGGTGGACGTTGGCAATAAAGATTCGACTAAGCGCACTGCTACAGCGACAGGCTTTATCTACATCCCTAAAATCGCTTACGAACTTGTTACCGGAGCTCCCTCTCCCTCAGATACCACCCCATCTGAGTCAGTGGATAAATTACGAACGAAGTCCGCACGCAAGGGTGATACTCTTACCGTGGCGCAGCTCGCAGCCATAATGGGATGCAAACGGACAGCAGAATTGATCCCATTATGCCATCCTTTACAGTTGTCCAACATCTCAGTGACCCTGACCCCCGAAGTGGTCCAGGAGGGTCGACTCAAAGGACACCATTCCGACGCACTACCACACAGGATCCGATGCACAGCTACGGTTTCATGTGAGGGAAAAACGGGGGTTGAAATGGAAGCATTGACTGCTGTATCGGTCGGATTACTCACAGTTTGGGATATGCTAAAGGCTGTCGCGGGAAAAGAGATGATGATAGGCGATATCTTTGTGTCCCACAAAAGTGGCGGCAAGTCCGGCGACTTTACTCGCCACGGGGCCGTCGAAGCTGCTTAGGCTGTTGTAAGGCATTAATGTATAGTTCTATAGGATTGTCGACTTTCTACAATATGTATGGGCGGATTGATGAGAGCGTGAGGTAGTGGTACGTATACTACCATCGTTTTGTATCAAGAAGGGAGGTTTTAAACGGCCGACGGAACGGCGGACCGAGTGGGTCATGCCCAGCTCGGGGCATTCGCGCAAACGAAGTTGCAGAGGGGCAGGGACCCTAATGTCCTCCATAGAGTTATCATAACTCCGCAATAGGACACAAACTGACTCAAAAAAAAACATCACATGCAAGGAGGAGGTCAAAGAATGCAAGAAAGAATCGGCTATGAACCAACCGCCCGGCTTCACCAGTGTCCACGTTTTGTGCCAACGAATCCAAGTTCCAGTGCATCCTCCACGTCCTCGGGTCGTTCCTCGAGATTTCCAGAAAGTCCGACATATCCGACGCGATGGTAGACACGACGTGCACTATTGTCATGACCGACGTACAAGACGACACTTTCTTTTCCAGAGGCTAGAAGTCTGTTCGAGTGCTTCAGGAACAAGAAGGGTGGCAATAATGTGGCTGGATGTGCTTACCGGCTTGTTACGTAACGGACTAAATGCTCAGCAAAACCTCGACGTCGCCAACCTGGGCAAGTGTACACTTTTGTAATCGCCGAGACCTTCATCGACGACCGCGTGACAGCGCAGATGGCTGCGATTGCACCAGATACTTCGTACACCCAGATCTGACCTTTCGATACGAGCTCGTGTGCTTCCGCACGCGCAAGGTCGATTGTCAGTGGGAAATGTATCTAAGAAGGATTGCATGAGTATCGATAGCACTCGGTAAGACATACAATCCCAACATACCGAATCATCAGCGAAGCACTTGCACAGCCTGGCAATGTCTTCCATGTCGAACATCGTTCCACGTCGGATGAGATGTCCAAACGGTAGGATGATCTCTGGGCCGGTGATTGTTTCTTTGGTGCAATAGGTGAGGTATGCGGAGTAGAATGGCTGGGGTTCGACCTCGAAGCCGGTAAGGCCTGTCCAGTACTTGCTAAAGGTCTTCACAATGGCAGTCGTACCAAAGATGGAGAAGACTCGCGTCGGGGGCACGCATAACACCAGGCGATCAGCGAGGGCTTTGACCCGCGGCATCAACCATTGATGCGAAGATACCATCCCGAGCTGCGGCGCCCATAGAAAGACAGGCAATTCATGTTGACCTGCACGATGGCAAGCCAAAACGAGCTGGAGTTCTGGAGTGCCTTGTGGGGACGTTGACCAAGCGGTCAACCATAGCGAGTCGCCGATTTCGTCACTTGACGGTACGTCGAGCACCACTTCAGACTGCGTGACAAACTGGAAGCCCGTCAATGCTTCTTCAGCACTGATCTTCTTGAGCGCATGTGCCAGGATGATGTTGGAAGAACGCTCATTTTCGCGAAGTGCTGGGTAAGCGACGGAGAGGAAGGCTTGAGCAGAATAGTGTTCGCAAACGCGGACACCGGATACAGAATAGTGTGTGGCGACGGGCATGATGAGGAATAGGTAAGTTTGGAAGGGCGACGGATATGAGCACAACTGGGCAAACTCAAATCTTCACATCCATCTTTATATTGAATGTCCAAAGCCGTACTTTGCTCCGAGTTCCTCTGGAAGTCAGCATAGTAGCCGGTAGATGGATGACCCAGAGGATGGCTACGAGCAGGCCATGCCAACTTGACAGGATTATTGTGAGAACCACAGGGTGGATCTTGATACCGACTTGGAGCCCTCGCACCGCACGGAGAGGAACTCGGCTGAATAACCGACGCTCAAATCTCACTTGAGCTACATTTTATTAGTTTCCAAAAGATTACAGCAACGAAGGATGACCACACCTGATACAGGACGCCTGAGTGGCTGTGCTGTTTTTCTTTCTTTTTCTTTTCAGTAAAGATCGCAAAGATCGCATGGCAGCTGTGGAGCCTGGTCTGATCAAGTTGGTTTAGCCCACCGCTGTTATGGCAGGGCCAGTGATCAGAGCTGTGGCAGGTGCGGCCACATAGTTGGTCTGCTTCCCTCGGATCTCGGAAACCTATGTAGTTAACCTGCCAACTTGGCTGCGCTCTTAGAAAAGTTAGGCGTAAACCAAGTTCAGTTCCAGGAAACACAGGATAGAATGGACAACATAGAGTCTCGGATGCGGCTACTGAATAAACGAGGAAAGCTCCTCTGAAATCGAGTTCTGTCCATCGACCAGCCGTCCGATCTCTTCTCCTGCCTACAGCGTAAAGGCGTTACCACGGAGTGCTACCCAAATTTCGGGAAACCTACTTTGTTCAGCTTGATAATGGTCGGAATAGTCGTAACTTTCCATGGTTCGTTTCGGAAGACATTGTTATGTGTCTTCCATCTGTCTTTACCGTTGAAACTTGGAAAGACTTCCGAACACCAAGACGTACTCTGATCTCTGCCCAACATAAACCAAAACGGCGGACGGTCCTTTCTCAGAGCCGTATGTGTTTCTGATCAGATCTTCCACAGCAACACAGTCCTAAAGATACTCATATTAGCCTGCCAAGTTGAGGAAACCATGCCAACGATTAACGCACGGGGCACCACAGCAAATTACTTTCTGGCAGTCTGGAAGAGAAGAAAACGAGGAATTGCTCCGTCGCATTGCTGAGGGATGCTGCGTCGTGGACTTCACGCAACGGCATGTAGTTGGGAACGAATGCAAAATTTCAGATGAAGGAGCGACGACAAGATGTAGTAGTCCATCCCTTAAATAGTAAGTATCTAACGCATCTACAAATTTACCAGGCAAAATCAACTGATGGCAATCTCTAATCACAGCTAAATCATTAGGATAGCGGATAAGCTTAATAGAGTAGCATATTGCATAAACGAGGCGGAGATCATGCCAAGCTAGATGACGGAGGGCGAACGAGAGGAGTGAAGTTAGCAGCACGGCGTCCAAAATCGCCATGAACATCAAGCAAAATTTTCAAGGCATTCCGTGCGCGGACCCTTGACATCTCTTCTTGCCGTGAGGTAAGTGCGGTCTGTACTTGAGGTGGTTTATCTTCCCATGGGTACTGTACACGCAAAGGAGTGTCAGTATCACGATATTCTCTCCATAGTATACGTACTGGTAAGAACTGCAAAAACAAGTTATTCAGTGACCGCGAGTCTCTAGAGGTGAAAGATTCACGTACCTTATGCAAATACTCGTATGCAACTAGTGTGAAGCCGAACTGAGGACTACTCCGGAGAACGCGCGCTGGACCACCCTTGAATAGTGCTCTGAAGCCCTCTTCCCGATCTGAACAGTAGTCAGGTACGCTCAGTTCAAGCGGATAGGTACCGAGCTCACATATGCTGACGAATGCATCTGTTAAACCCTTGTAGTGAGATTGGCCTTGACGAGCCTCGACTTGAAGACGAGTCTTCACAACATCTACCTGTCCGTCAGCAAAATTTAAGAGATCGTGCATTAAACTGACCTGCTGGAGTCGTCAAGTAAGCTGCTGGCATACCTCTGTTAAGACACTTTCAGATTGAGACGACCATGTGATTCCACACAAGAACTCACGCGATGGCAGCTGCACTGAGCGTCTCAAAGAAATTGAGTTGTTTTCCGTTGTAACCCTCTTGGAAAACATCTTTCTTGAAATGTGAGTAGGCAGGGAAGTAAAGTGCAGAAAACGGGATATCACGGAGCAAGCAAGCGCTTGCCCCTCGGTATAAGCCCATAAGTCCCAATTGCCGAACGATGTGCACAGCGCCTTTTGGGGCAGCACCCTCCAACTTGGCAGCTTCACCTTGGACCTGTAACCGGATTTTCCTGGAAAACGTATTAAGCATCATCGAGAGGACTGATTGCGCAGCCATACACAATTTCCAGGGGATTTGTGAAGACCTGCTGGGGTCAGAAGACTCTTGGAAAGTAAGCTCAGCACATACAACTTGGCAACCACCTGCGGTACCACCAGCGATTATCTCCCACCCTAATTTGATTCGGCCAGTTTCAGGGTCCATCGCCCGCCTACGTACGAGGTCATTAACGGTCAGTTTGATGGCTTTCTCCGGGGCAACACCCTATCGTCAGTGTCATTTGTATCCTTGATTGTGGTGTGAACAACCCTACAATCAACTGAGGGCCAAGGCCACGATAGAACCCAAGGAATCCTTCATTGCGAAGAATTCTCCGAGCACAATCCAGACTATTCTTGTACAGCATTTGACCCACGACTGTGCTCCGTTGATTCTGCATACTTGATTCCAAAAATTAGCAACAGAAGTGGTTTACAAGTGTCAGAAAAGTCTCACCGAGTCTAACAAACACAACTCCAAATCAACAGTCATCATAACAGAAAACTGGTACGAAACCAACCTTAACTGTCGGTGTACATGTTAGCACATCCAATTGCACCTGCCTGACCAGATAGGCTTACCCATGTCAATTGGATACACAATAGTTGCTCCGAATGCTCCAGCGAATCCTGTAGTAGCCTGGTTAATGACATTCACAGATGCTCTCCGAGATAGAAAGCTGACCTCCTTGAACGAAATTATATGTAGACTGCAAGAGTCCGTTCAAGAAAGAACCCCCAGTAGTCGGAGCCTTGGCTTCTGACTCCTCATGCGGGGCCCTCCAGCGAGGATCCAATAACTGCGCAAAGTCAACTAATGCAAGTCTCTTGTCGCCGTCACCCCGACCGGCAAAATGGAAGATGATGGAGGCTTCCATGGGTGTAAAGAGCGAATAGCGTGACCTGGCAGCGGAGTGGTTGAGGAAGTCAGACTGATCTATTCGTCCATCCTTGGTCTTCGCAGTCGCCTCGCGTATGATACTGCCATAAAAATCCATCATATATACCTGCCTTTCTTTCACATGAATTTGATCACATACCGTTCGACCATGTCCATTTCTGATATTGCATTCGTCGACGTTAGTGCTTTGGACGATAATGTACCGATGACACAGACCTCGGACGATATTGTGGAATGCAACCACCTCGGAATATGATATGCGTCCCCCTTGAGTAAGGGCGCATAGCGTCGGCAAGCGCTCCACCACCGAATCCGACAGCTTGTGCCCCATAAGTTCCTGATCATGATATGGGCTTCAGATGCCATCGGTAACATCATGCTGTGGGTCCACGTACGAGAATAATTTGCTTGAACTGATCTGGCTTAATGAAACCGTCCTGGTCTGCATCTAAATATTTGAAAGCTTGACGGAGGCGCTCTCCCCGGAGCCCTTTCATAAGTTGAGTGAACTCATTATCTGTAGAGGGCTATATTCAACGGGAGAAAACGAGGATGGGATGGCTACTCACATCCGACCACGTGCATTCCGTTCTTCTTCCCTAGGTATAACTTGACCCAATCACTGCAACACACATGTTAATCCTGCCTTCTCACGCAAAGCCGGCCGACTGACCAGTTAAAGTCAAAAGGGATGGCAGACGAGGCGACATTGGCAGTGAACACTTCTTTGAACTTTTCAAAGGTGACCGTCCCAGAATTATCCCTTTTGTGAAGCAATCACTTTTAGAGTTACGCGGTACTATTTCGCTGCGACTCACACGTCGAAGTACCGGAAAGCTATCCAATAATCAGCGTCAGGACGTTTTAAAAGCGTCTCGAAGACTGTGAAGTCTTCCCACGAGACTAAGCCCCGTTTCGAGGCGTCGGCGACGCGGAACAACATCGCGAACTGCGCACGACCTATTTTTGACAAGTCCCCTCTCGGTGCAATGGCATTGACAAAGCTTTCGGTATCGAGGAACCTGGTATCGCCGGCATATCAATGAGCGTCTAGTGAAGGCACTTGACTACAAAACGTACTTTTCACCGTTGACCACGACTTTTGCATTGGCGTCAAAGACACGCCTCCAACGCTTGAGCTCGTTCTCGGGGACTGCCACCGCATTCCGAACGGTCTTGAGGGCAGACCCAGTGAGGGTTGGAGGTTTTTCTTGTGCGTCACAGTGAATGGAAGACAACAGTGACATGACGGGAGCAAGTCTATGAAATTAGTCCGGGGTGTGTTTAAGGGTATATATATGGTTCGGAATAAGGGTAGTTGTGCAGTTCCACTCGGGAGGTCTGCTCGGATGGTCTACCGGCAGAGGCAGAGTCGTATTGTCCTCTGAGCACGACGGCCAGTGCGGGCATAAATGTCGATTATCTAAGCATCAGGCAATCAAACTTATCCGAGTCAACCGTGCTATGCATTTTACTACCATTCTGATTGAAATTCCCTACTAATCAGCAGAAACAGCGCGCGAACTGGACAGGCCAGTCATCGCGCAAATGCAACCTCGACAGGGAGCCGGAAGCTGAGACAGTACATGTCCTTGTTTGGAGCAACCGATCGCACCTTGTGAACCGTGACCTCGCTTTCCAACTTGGTTCCAATCTTGGCTTCGGCCCGCTAGCAAAATAGCCCATATCACCCCACATGCACGCAGCCAGCTGCATGCACACCTACCTGCCTGATGTCCGCCTCAGCCGAGTCTGATTCCAACTCGCGAGTGAAGCAATAGCAATGCACCATCGGCATGGTCGCATAAACTCCGTCGAATAGCCTTTCACTCTCACACGGAGTTAAGATACCTCGGAATGCATCCAGAAATTCCAGTGCAGAGTCCGGCAAATTCATGGCGAAGTGCGTGATTTTATTCCGTGGAGATGAAACGGGCACAGCAGACGCTTCAGTCCCGATCGAATGAGCATCACTTGATTCCTTCCCTCGCTGACGCTTTTGTTGCCTCTCCTGCGTCCTGCTTAGCTTCGGACCACAGTACGCAGGAAATGGATTCTCGAGAACTCGAGACACGGCGTTTCGGATAAAGTCACGACCATCTTCACAGCTGGAACGGACGAGATCGGATACCTGGACTGCTGTAAATATGTGACGCTTCTCATAGGTTGGTGACATACGTGATTGGTAGTTATGTTCTTCGCCAACCAATGCGCACTCTCCGGATTCAGGTCGTTTGCGAGGACAGCACAGCCTTTCTTGGCAGCCGGAATGGCAAAAGGGCCGACGCCAGCGAACACGTCGGCAACAACATCCTCCGGCTTGAACAGCTGTACCAGACGATCGTGCTCGGTGTGCAGTCGAGAATTCCAGTAAACTTTGGAAAAGTCGAAAGTAAACCGACAGTCCGACTCATGCTATACAAAAGAATGCCATCAGAATCATCTTATAATTGACCAAGTAGAAGAAAGTCACATGTTCAACAACGAAATCGGGTTCCCCAGCAAGTATCTCCATTTTGAAAAAGCGGAATTTGGTGTCAATGCTGTCTAACTTGTTGACAACCGTCCTTATTGCGGGATTTTTCTGAACCTTTCATTAGTTTGAGATTGGACTATATCGGTGGTGACTTGCATCCAAGATAATCTGCCCTATTATGTGCTTGTAGGGCAAATATTCTTGATTGAGGTTCATATGCGCTGATGACGATTGGTTAATGCTTGTATGAAGAGTGTGTGCATTACACGCGCGCACCAACGTGTCCAGTGACGGAGAAGCCCGACGGTGAACCATTGCAGAGCGCCTCGGGGAGTATGGAGTTTATGACATCATCTACGAGCGGAAGGGTGTGGGTTGGAAATACGAGATGAGCCATTTCTCCATACCTGCCGTCCAGTAGGTATAATCTAAATCAATCTTGTGCTGCACCAAGTCAACGCATTGTTCCTGCAAGAACGAGCGTGCGGATGGGCTCAAAGCAGCTAACTTGCAGGGGAGTAAATCAGCGGAGGTCTGTGGGCTGGCTTGCCCTCGCACCTTCTTCCTCGACCTTCAGCAAAATTACTCTGTAGCCCTGTTCCCCAGACGAATCCCAAATGACATTCTTGATCCTTGGAAAATCTATGATATACCTGGAAAATGGAGGTAGAATAGATGACACACGGGTGACCACGAGAGCGACACACCTCTTCACGGACTCGGATCTCAATATGGCCGTCGTTTTGTGGGCTGGCACCCGCACGCCGAGCACCTGGAGCGATTTACGGAAAGAATCGCGGTCGAGTGAATCCTTCATCCACCGATGGATGGGTGGAGATAAGTCTAACATGTTTGTCGAAAACAATCTGCGCCGTGCTCTGATGAGCGTTCGAGTAATACCAAACATGAGAGCAATCACGTAAGTTACTACATTCATGCTGCTACTACCACCACTCGATGTCTTGCGACATGTCGTCGACGTGCACTGTCATCCCACAGACTCGGTCATCACAACACAGGCAATGGACAACCTCGTAATCACAATATGTGCCATGTCTTCACGATCGTCTGACCAGTTTCTCGTACGAGACTTGGCCGATGCATATCCGGACAAGGTAGTCCCATGTTTTGGTCAGCAACTGCGTGCTCTTCTCCTTGCCTTTCTCTGACCACATGTCGAAACCGGGGGTCGAATGGCACCAGGCTATCATCCCTGGTTCTCCCACTGGATATCGGTCACGCCCGGCGTCACGAAAGAGGAACACTATCGGCGAATCTTCTCGCCCTTTGGCAAGCATCAGGAGATGCTCGAGAGACTGTTTCATCACCTTCCAGATCCCATTCCACTCTCGGACGTCCTCACAGAATTGCGTCGAAATCTTTCCTCATTTCCGCAATCCATGCTAGGGGAGGTCGGGCTTGACCGTGCCGCTCGAATCCCTATTGAATACGCCGCCACGCCGCGAGAATTAACTCACTTTGTCGTTCCTCTGGAACACCAACTGGCCATCCTCGAGCCCCAGATTGATCTCGCAGTCGAGCTTCGTAGAAACGTCAGTATCCATAGCGTCAAGTCCCATCAGGCTACTCTGGACCTCCTGGACCGAATGCATCAGAAACATGGTTCAGAGTGGGAACGCATCAGCATCGATCTCCACAGTTGTGGGCTCAGCGTAGAGTCTTGGAAAGCGATAGAGGTACTCGCTCTCCACTTGATTTTACATGACAGTATAGCCTCTTACTGTATCCAGAGGCGCCATTCGAATGTATACATGTCCCTGTCCACGGTGATCAATGGGCGTTCTTCGAATTACCGAGCACTCATCGAAGCATGCTCTCCCTCTCGGATCTTGGTGGAGTCTGATTATCACCCGGTTGAGCAGTGTGCTGAACGTACATGGGAAATGGTGCAGACAGTTGCTGAAATAAAGGGATGGGCCATTGAGATGACATGGATAGAAAGCCTGGAAGAGGACGACTGGGGTATTGTGAGGCGATTGGAACGCAATTGGCACAGATTCCGGAAGGGAGACCACGTTTTTCTACAGCGACCGATGGCCCAAACGATCGATCACCACAAGAAAAGAGAAGATACATAAATTACTGCAAAGCATAACAATCACACTAGCGGGACATGTAGCTTAGGAGTGATATCAGGCATACGGCGATTACAACGCCAATGACAATAGCGTCCCGTCTTCTTCGAGTCTTGATCATGGCCAGCACGTTGTTGACTCCAGGCATCGTGTCTACAAAGAAAAGAACAAGTGAGCACGAGGATGATGATAATGAGACGCTGGATCAGAATCCAAGGGGGTGAGCCTCACTGATGACGCCTGCTATCCGTGTGTTGATGCCCGCCAACGAGCTGCTTTGATGAGAGAATTCGGCCCTCGTTTCGTATGCTTGTCTGTAAAAAGGATGAATATGACAATGCCGCGATGATGAAGCCGCTACGACGCACTCTAGAACTTCGTCTGTCATATGATGTGAATTGTCGATTCGACTGCGTTCAGCCAACAAGGAGTCCGCGGCCGAGGATTTGTATGCGCTGCAGACCGTTGAGACATGGGGATGAGGACAACGACACGAACTACGCACTCTATATCGTTTCGCACTCCAGTCAACAAGTTCGCTTGTTCGAGAGCATGCTGCGTGTTCGCCTGCGATGCCGTGGTTTAGATCAAAGTGAGAAGGAAAGATATGCATTTGTGGAGACCTTTGTACGCTGAAATTCTCGTGCGTAGTCCTGGTATACTTCCCGGTGCCTCTGGATTGCCCTGGCCACAGACTGGGATGGTACAGAATCTGGGTTCGCCGAGAGTGCAAGGAGAGAATCGTTAGTTTCCCTCAGCTTGGAACTAAGTAAGCAACTGGGTGTATTCAGAGTGGTCACTATTCACCTTCTCGAGCAGGTCTTCCACCTCCCCTTGCACATCTCGCCATCGTTCGCTCGAGCCTTCAGACTCTATGTCGTCTTGATTTCTGGCTATGACAGATGCAAGCCGAGCATAGGCAGTGAGCTTGGAGTCAAAGAGGGACTCGAGCGTTCTGCACTGGCGGTGCAAAGAATCATACGTTGCCATTGAGGTTATGGTCCAGTACTAACATCGGTGATTGCCGAAGTCACTGCGCATTTACAGCGTCGCGTGCCAATACATAGATAAAATACAGAAAATCATGTGGACCTAATGTCCAGTGTCGTTACAAGACCTATTATTGTCCTCTAAAAGCACCTAACCGAGAACTCGAAGGTTGCGCACCAGCCCCACTTTTCACCTTGCCGAGCCAGCTTCTTTTCTTCAGTTGAGCATCGCCGCGTTGTCCCGGTGGACCCCGCGGACTGTTGGTGACATCCGTGATAATTTCAGATGGCGTTACGCCAACATTCACTCGACGCCCTGGTGAACCTAGTCCACTGGGTTTTCGTGTGACAGCTCCGCGCACCGGTGTGAAGCCACCTGGATGCCCATGGGTTCGCCGCAAACGGGGCGTGGGTCCATTCCGGAGGTTTGCATCCGTAGGGTAATAACCCTCAGCAGGGACGCTGTCCCTTTCGTCGTCGTCCGGCGCAGGGCGCTTCTTCCCAACTGAAACCTCATACTCAGGAGGATCACTTGTCCTACACGGAGTGTGGGACGAAGGAAGAGCAACTGACCGCGGTTCCGGAGTCTTGGACCTCGAAATAAGCGAGGGGCCCGAGCTCTCTCGGGTATGGGAAGAACCGGGGTAATTTCCTGTAGGTATCGCTGCGAGAGCGGGAACAGGTGGAGTAAGGGAGGAGGACGCCTTCGGAGGTGTGGCTTCTGCCGGAGTTTCTTGAGGCTCGGTTTTCATCAAGGAAAGCTTTGCCTGTAAAGCCTGTGTTTTGCGCGTCAAAGACTCTACTTTGCTGGTCAATTTCTTGTTTGCTTTCAGCGTCCTGCGAATAACCTTGCTCTACCACATAGATTTGATGACAGAGCATTCGACGACTCACTCGAGGATCCGATCATCGTACTCTTCAATCTCCTGGCATTTTGCACTAAGCAGGTCATCCATCTCCCGGTTCTTCTCTTGGAGGTCGGCAAGAGCGGAACGCAATTCGGGTCCGGATTGGAGGGATGTAATCTCGCGACGGAGCGCTGCGACGACCTTGTCATACTGAGTCGTTTGCAGACTAAGGTTGAACTCAGCAGCTTTGCCAGACTTCTGCGATTCAGCGAGGGTCAGCTCTGTCTGCCGTAGGTTTTCCTTCAGTAGCATACAGGCATCTTCACTGTAAATATACTGAGTGAATGTCAAGGAAGTGGTACATTTCAATTACCTTTCCCTGACTTGGTTCTCCAGGTACCGGGTTAAGGATGTTGAGCGTTGCATCTCAGCCTGGAGACCTGTAATCTGCGCTTGGAGTAACTGCCGTTCTTCCTGTAATGCGAGGGTCTCCGTCTCCGCTTGTGCCAACCGCTGACGCATATCGGCAGCGGATCGTCGAAGGTCCTCCTCCAGGTCGTCCATGAGAGTATGACGGGCTTCGTAGGATTTCAACTCTTCCTGAAGTTTCCCTTCCGTACGAGTATGCGCCTCCAACATGTCCTCAATTTCCTGGCGTAGCTCTTCCACTTCATGTTCGCGATCTTCGAGAGTACCAGCGAGGACATCCATCTCGTGCCTGTACCTTGATTCCATAGTTGCCAGACTGCGCTGATGTTCTACGTCGAAAGAGCGTAGCTGTGCGTCAGTCTCAGTAAGGCGAAGTTCGAAGACTTGTTTGGCGGTAGTCAACTCTTGAATAACGTCGTCGTGGAGTTTCTCCAGCTCGGTAAAGTTTTCCAAAGAGTTTTTCAGCTGGGTCCTGACGTGTTCCAGCTCATCCTGTAGACCAGCAATATCTCGAGTATGTCTTGTCTCCATCGTAGTCATTGTAGTGATACGTTGACGGAGCTCCGCTTCGACTTCAGCATAGTAGGATTTGGTTTCTTCGAGCAGTTGTCTTGCGGTCGCCAGCTCTTGTTCCGTCTCGTGCAGTGAGTTTGCTCCAGTGCTTGAAAAGTCTTCAGTGATAGTCTGCACACGAGAAAATGATGTTGTCGTATCGTCTTGAAATGTCTCTGTGGCTGGAGAAATGTCTGATATTTGCTGAAGTAGATATTGTCTTTCCTTCTCCGCAGCGTCGACGAGCGTGGTCTTTTGCTCGAGCTCTTGGTCAAGGATAGCTAGTTGCGACTCCAAGACTGTAACACGTCCTTGGGATCTCTGGAGTAGTCGAGTAGAATCCTTGTATTCTCGATGAACGATAGCGAGAGAAATGATGGCTTGTCGCATTTCCGCGTTCCCCTCTGATTCCTGTAGCTCTCGTGAGCGTGACCGACAATCGGCGGCGCTCAACTGCTCCGTGAGATGCTGACGATCACGATCAAGACAGTCAAGCTTGAGGGCGATCCCCGCGTTTTCGGCCTGCAAGTCTGCTAGACGCGCAGTCGACTGTTGGTTCTCAGACTCTAGGTTCGCTATCGTCGAGGACGTTGCCGACAGCTCCACCTCGTGTGCCTGCTTCGCCAGCTGCAGTTGTAGCTGAAGTCTTTCCGCCTCCTCTTCAACCGCCTCCGATCTTCCAATAGCATCATCTCTAGCTTGTCTCGCCTCGGCACAGTCTTCAACCATGGTCTCCTTTTGGGAAGCAAGGAGCTCGAGCTCCGACATCAGTTCTGCAAGGCGCTCTTCGTGGAGTTTGAGGTTCGTCTCCAATCGACGAGTATCGTGCTGATAATCGCTAATCTGATCAGAGCGGCGCGTAAGGCATCCCTCCAGTTCCTGTATGCGGTCCTTGAGTGACTGCACGACCTTGGATGTAGACATTGCTGAGAGTTGCTGAGCATGGAGAGTGTTGTAGCGATCTTGAGTGTCAACCAATTCGGCTTGTACACGTGCGAGATCGGCCTGTATATTCGTAACCTGAAGGGCAAGGGAGTTGCGTTCGGACTCAACGTCCTGGTAGTCCTTGTCAAGGGTAGCGAGGCGCAGCTCGGTTGAAAGCAAGCTCTTCTGTGCTTCTTCTCTAGCAGTCTCAGAGGATGTAGCATTCTCCACCGCGGAAGCAACCCGCCCTTCGATATCGGCCAACTGAAGACGTAATTGATCGCGTTCCTCCTCTGAATCCGACAGCTCTTTAGCCACTGCGTCAAGTTTGTGTTGGAGGACGCCGTGCTCTTGCATGTCCGTATCCAATACCCGTTTCTGGTCATCGATAACCGCAAGTGCATCGTGTAACTGGGAATTGGAAGAAGCGAGATCGGCAGAGGTGGAAGACAGGCGATCGTCAGAGAGATCTAGGCTGGTTTGTATGTTGGATATCACCACCGCGAAAGCGGCTGCGCATGAAGTCAATTGCTTCAGTCTCTGCTCCGCGAAAGTGTTGGTCAGGGGTTGATCCGTCGGGACGCCTTCCGCACTGTCCGCCAGTTGTCTCGTCAAGGACGCAATGCGAGATTGAAAACCATCTGCAGTAATGCGATATTCAACCTCTGAAAATTCAAGCGCACGCTTGAGTTCATCTCGTTCGCCACGCAACCGATCAACCGCTTGCAATAAAGTTTGGATGTGATCTGCTAGGGCAGATTCGTCTGAAAACCCTGGGAGACGACCTGAGCTTTGGAGTGGAGACAAGGGATGCCCCACATCGTACGATGGTGGTGCGTTGAGGTGGCTATGAGCATCGAGTTCGGCCCGGAGGTGACTGTTTTCGTCGGTCTCACTTAGGAAATCCAGGTACGAAAGGAAACCAGTACTTACGCTTCCTTAGCTTCCAGCTCTTTGATTTGACATTCACGGGTCCGGAGTAACTGATGGCCTTCCTCTATTTCCCGCTGAGCGCCTGCGCACCGTCTGGCTAAATCTTCCTTTTCGTGAAGCAACCGACTCTGAAGGTCTTCACAGCGATGCACCTTCTCGCATTCCGCCTTGAGCTGTCTTTGTAGTTTAGCCTGACTTGTCCGGGCAGCTTGACCTTCAGCAGCCAACTGCTCCAAGGCCGCGATTTTAGCTGCGTCTTCATCGATCCTCTTCAATAGCTCCTCCTCTCTTTCACCGGCATTATCTGTCGGTCTGAAAGATTCAAGCTCCTCCTCTTTCCTCTCCAATGTTGCTAGGAGTTCCGAGATGTGTTTCTGACCGGCTTTGTCAGCTGAGATACGCACGTTCTCCGCCTTCACCAAATCGTCTTGGGCTTGTGCGAGCTTCTGTTCCAGCACCCGGAGACTCGTGTCTTTGGAGAGCAATTGGGCTTTGACATCGCTCAGTTCTCGTTCTATCCCAGGAAGACGGAAACTAGAGACAGACGAAGAGCGAGGTCTACCCTTCTTGGGAAGGACATTCGAACTGTTCCTCGCCTCGTGAGTCTGTACAAGGTGTTCCAACTCGCGCACACGAGATTCGAGGGCGCGCTTCTCGCGTTGGACTGATTGATATTCGGTGCTGGTGGCTTGGGAGTGTGATGAAACCGTGTCAAGAATTGATTCGAGTTCCCTTTTCTCCCGTTCCTCGGCTTTGAGCTTCTCTTGAGCAGACTGCAGGGCCAGCTCGACGTTCCGGAATGAAATCCGTTCTGTTTTGAGCTCTGAGGATCGGGCGGAAGCCTCGCCCTCCAATTGAAGGGCTCGCGCAGCCTCCTTACTTAACTGTGAAGGTGTCAGCTGGGGGCATCGCACGACCAACCGGAAGACGTCCTACCTTGTAGACGGTTTCATTGAGCGTTGCCTGCAGCTCTTCAAGTTCCGCTTCGCGTCTCATGAGTTGTGTTCGTAGTCCCGCGTTCTGCGAGTCTAAGTCAAGTGCGGGTAAGCTTAGTCGGCCGCAATCCGATGAGCTAGCCAACCTTGACTTGCAAGTCTGTCCTTGAAGGCCTGAGTTTCTTCAGATATATCATTCTTCCCGAGTTCCATGAGGGACATGACTAGGCGTTGGCCGCGCTCGTGGCAGGCTTTGCGAGGTTGTTGTTGTGATCACTCGGTGTGGACAACAAACAAGTTTGGATCACGTGATCGCGTTCTTTCTAATAACAATTATAATTAACAACCTTTGACCAAGCTCATCACCTCCGCCGCAGCTCCCCAGGACATCTGATAACCTCCCGCGCTGGCAAAGAAAATACTGATTAGTGATCTATTTTGTGTGCAATCGGGTTACCTACCCAAATCCATAGGCATGCACCACTTGCATGGTTCCACCCTGTGGACCTGCTGGGTCCCAAGGGACAAGGTCATGGGTGCTATGGAGAGGGAACTTGACGGTCTCCACTTCAACCCTTGCTCCTCCCTCCCTCCCCGGCCTCAGTCCTACTCGATGTTTCAAAATCTTCGTCACCTGGCTTTGAAGGTGCAAGCTCAGCACAGCGGTCAAAGATACGCCGAGCCAGGTCCATATCAAGAGAGGTATCCCAATTTCCAGACTGAAATGTCCCTCCAAGAAGCACGGTGTTTGTGTGCTTGATCCCAGAACGCGGAATAATGTACGTTGTCTCTCCTTCTGGTGTTGAGTGTTTGTCTGGTGATCCGTTGAGTAAACTGGCAGGGTCACCCAGCTCGTGAATGTGCGCACCATCGTCTACAGCTAGAAATTCACGAATCTCGGTGGATTGTACCAAGATTGCCTGGCCACGTATTGGGTACAACTTGGTATCTTCCACACCAATGATAGACCTTGAACCTAGGATGTCAACTAGATATGATCTTACGAAATGATCTTGCGTTTGTAATACGCACCCAGAGAAGTGGCATTCACTAAAATGCCCGTTAGGCCCACTAGTGGCCGCAGCTCTTCCAAGCTTCCCACTTGCCGTTTCTCAAAAGAAACACCGCGAGATAACAGCTCAGACTTTAGCCAAGGTAAGTATTCTTGGGGGTTCACTGATATTGTGTCGAAACCAATTCCAAAGTTGTATGGCTCGAGGAGCTCAGATGGATGCAGCTCGCGAAGCTGAGGAGGTATTTCGGCTTTCTCCCAAAAGGTCAGGTTTATCAGCGACTCACCTCATGAACTAGTTCACGCCACCACATCTCCGAAGGATCCGTAGCCTGCTTCGAATAAATCTTCGATGGTAATTTCTAGAAGGGTCATTGAGCTTTGATTGCGGATACCGAGTGAGACACACCAACCTTCACCAATCCAGTTGTAATCATATCCCAAAATTTGTTGCTTTCTCGGACGCATTAGTGGACGGTTGCGGAAAGAATGACCAGCTGCAGGGACCTCACAAGGTTGCCAGTTCCCAATTATGCACTCTTTGATCGGATCCTGCAGCCATAGGTGACCAATTTGCCCCCTGTGTCCAGACACGTTGGTGAGTGTCGCGGCGATCGCTTTTGGTGAGTGACTTACAGCAAAAGGACTAGCCCATGCCTGGGAGTCCATACTCTCCTCAGGCATGTCTCGTGCAATGACAGTCAGTTTGAAAGTGACATCCGGATCTGTTGCGGCCAAGTACGCTATAGTTAATCCAATGACACCGGCACCAAGTACGACCAAGTGTCTCTGCGAATCTTGGGAGACAGCCATTCTAGAGGTCGACGATTATCAGCAACAGTGTGAGTCGGTGATGAACGTGAAAATCACGCCGGAGCGGCTCGGCTCGGATCGATTAAATTTAGATTTGATAGGAGTGTTACACAGGAACCATTCGATGTGATCGGTTACAATACTAGATAGTGAAAGCCAAGTGAAAGCGAATCCATGTACCAAACAGGTGTTCTAACAATGCATAATCAAAGGGGCTAGGCCGGCGCCGTAAGGGTATCCAAGTCACATCGGTGATAGCGTATGATCGACTAGGTAAGATCAACCCCACAACGCGATCTTTCGTAATTGTACACCGCTGGCACCGTCGCCGCGTGCTACAAACAAAGCACCTAAACGTGTGTCTACGACGGGTTTGGAATTCGAGGTTTGAGCGGTCGATTACCGTCGAAGCAAAAGAGTACCTACATGATCCGGACAAGCCCGAATCTTGCGAGCATGGTGTTGCAGATAAGCCGGCGCCTTCCAATGCAGACATCAGCTGGCCAAATGTTCCGCAAAACAAAGCATCCGTAGTTCTATATCCTCGGCTGCCACTTGCATGCACTGCCTTGTCATCCGAATGCTTCTCATGGTGAGCATTATTGCCGGGAGAGCTGCTCATGCCAGCATCGAGCACTGCGACGCTTATGGCTTGCTGCAAGCGGACTAGTCTTTCTTTGCGACTCATCCGTTCATGACTGTATTCTAGGGGGAGTCGGATATAAATTCCGTGGGCTTCGGAAACTTCGGAGTGAGGAATTGGAATTGGAAGCGCTTTGGCGACATTCGAGCTGGCACTAGTAGAGTCATTCGAGGGTACCTGGTGATGAGAAGAAGGCGAAGGATCAAGCGAGAAATGCCGAGTAGATTTTCGTTTGAAAAACGATGGGAGAGAGAAGCCTGTAGGAATACGTGGTGGGATTGGAGGGCTCTCAATGTAGCAGAAGGACGAAGTAGAAGACGAAGGTGAATGAGATGCGGCATGGATATGTTGAGGTGCAGAGGACTGCGAGACAGGTTTTGAATGCGGGTCGCGATGGCGAGGACGTTGAGGAGTGAAGGAAACGTTTTCAAACTCGTGAAGATAGGGGACACCGAAGGGAGTGAACTTGACCTCGCGGACCATGTGTGCCTGGGACAGTGGGCGGACAGAAAATGGTGTATATAGACGAGTGCAATGCCTCCTCGCGTCTGCCGCGTTGCATGGTGAAGAAAAGATAAGGTTACGTAACCCAATTGAATCTGATCGTCCTATGAGCTGGCACGTAAATTCTCTTTCGCTCTTGATATGACGTCATACAATGTTATTGCCTTTTCCAGCAGGCTAGTCTCGTTATATGGCCTACTCCAACCAATATATATAGCTCAGATACCCCATCATAACCCATTCAGTTGCGCCAGCGTCCGATAAAAGCCTGCCCGCCCTCCCATTCCACCTCTTGCATGTATTCCGACTATTTCCCTCCCACTCCACCTCCTTCTGAACACTTACACTCTGCCAAACCATCCATGAAACCCGATCCATCTCCCGCCGATATCTCCACTGGCGTACCCTCTTCGTCCGCCCACCCGCCGCGCGTCACCCTTCATCTCGGGCATTTGCCGGACAAGAAGAACATCAAGGCTCCATGGCCGAGAACTCCCTCGAGGGTGCTTGTCTCCGCTCGTATCATTTACCCAGAGATTGATCTCCCCGTTCCAGGTCGACCCGAACAACCCCCCGTGGCCCGCATTCCGTGGCTATCATGAATATTCCTTCGCCCACGCAACGATGGGTGTCCGCCTTCCCACCATATTGGGAAAGGCAATCGACGATACCTCGCGCACCCTCAACGAGCAATCTTCCGAGGACCGCATCATCGACCTCGTTCACTCTCTTGAAAGAATGGACACCCTTATGGCCGACCTCAGCGGGAATGCCAAGCTTAGACCAATCATCGACGACGGCGAAGCCGACGTTGCCCTCTGGAACAAGGAAATCGCCAAGTACTTCCAGGGTAAGTGACGACGCCAATCTGCCGACCTGATATCAATCCATTTCTCCAGGTAAAGACTTTATGAATGCTCCTTGGCTGTTCGCCGAAGCCTACAAGTATCGCCGCTTGCACGAATGCTTTAGCGTAAGCAAGTACTGGAAAGACTACGACGTATTTTATCGCCAAAAAGTATGTCAGACTAGTACATTATTCAACGATGGCCACTCACAGTCATTCGCAGTGCGACACGTTTTCCAGGTCGGCCGAGGCTGTTTTCGAGCTCTCGATGCGTTTCGCCGATCCGTTCAAGCAGCCAGAAGACATCTGCGATCAGGAAAAGGCCGAAGCTGAACGTCTCATGTTCCTTGAATTGACTCAAGGTTAGTTGTGTCTGACATTTCTACGTACCTTTTCTTATCTCTCGGCAGTTTGTCTGTGGGGCAACTCCACTGACTTGTCATTGCTCATTAACATGACGGAAGAGCAAATAAAGTCCCTCCAGTCCACTGGTGGCGATCATCTTGCTGCAACGGAAAAGAATATTCTGGGAAACCACATGAACAAGTTATGGGATACCATCAAGGAACTTCGCGGTAAGACCGGTGGGCGCGTCGACTTTGTCCTGGACAATGCTGGTTTCGAATTATATTGCGATTGCGTTTATGGTGCGTGGATAGACCACACTGCACAATGACCGTCGATGATTCAGCGTGTTGCAGCCGACTTCCTTATCCAGAGTGGTCTAGCAAAGCAAATTAGGTTCCATGGCAAGCGATACTCTTGGTTTGTCTCGGATGTCACCCGAAATGATTGGGAGTGGCTTTTGAACACCATGGTCTATGGTCACCTCTTCCCCAAAGCAACAGAGCCAGAAAGGGAGTCGCTCAGGCGCCTCGGTGCGCGTTGGAAGGTTAGGCGTCGCGCCATTTTTGAAGAGATCTAATATGTTGAACACACTCCTTTAGCAATACGAAAAGGATGGAAAATGGGTATACGAGCAACATCCCTTCTGGTGCACTGGTTATACTTTCTGGGACTTACATAGCGAAGCACCAGATCTATTTCTCCATCTCTCCCGGTCAGACCTTGTCTTTTTCAAGGGTGATCTAAACCACCGCAAATTGACGTATGATTGTGCCGCGCCGGCGAGCACCCCTTTTGATATTGCAATCGGGCCCATGGCCAGTGCCGCGGGCGCTCCAAAGGTTTGCAGTTTGCGAACCATCAAGAGTGATGTTGTTGTCGGACTTGGAGACGACGGAGATAGAATTGCGGAGAAACTAGACAACGAGGAGCCGGGGTGGAAGATCAGTGGAAAATATGTGAGAGGCATCCCTTGTTATTCGTTTGATCACATTCTGATAGACACCCTGGCAGGCTGTTGTTCTGCTATCCGATGGACGTCCAGGGGAAAAGGTCCGTTTTGCGTGAGCGTCGTCACCGCTGTCGGAATCTCGTGTGCGAGGACTCTATCGTGCAGTCACAAGGAGTTGACAACGTTGAATATCAATCGTCAGTGATACCTCTGTCGTGTGGGCTCTCTCGCAGGATGTACATCATAACCACGGATTTTACCTTTCTGTTTCTCTACTTATGTTTAACCATGTACGCCTTCGTTGTATAGTATTGATAGAACATCGATCGATGTGACTTGCATCATCATGATTCGATGTATCCCAGTGTTCCAAGCACCGTGTCTGTCGTCACTAGAAAATTACATGAAGAGGCGGTAGAAACTAAAACTCATGTTTCGTGTGACTCTCCTTGGTTTTGCCTCAGGCTGAAGGCACAGGCCCCGGCGGCGGATGCACATGATGATTTGGAGTAAAACATCATGAGGTACTAGTACCATCTGAAGTTATTCTCGTCGTTGTTGGCCTATGAAAAAAACATCAGCAACACATATAGGGATGAGTCAATCCGAGAAAAAGACGGTATTAGTTCCGTACGTTCAAGCATGTGCATCGAAAACCGAGTCAGGGACGTGGGATCTTTACTTGACAACTAACTTCTAAGGAAGTGGCTGTGCTTTCTACTTTGAACTTGGACGATTCGCACCTGTTGAGCCTTTTTTTATATTTTATAAATTCCATTTCCGTCCTTTGTGGGGTACATCACTCTATGTAGGACGATCCATACCAGGTATAGAGGGACCCTGTGCCCCGCTACTTCCCGGTTCCGCGAATGCCCCCCCAGGCCAGGCGTAAAGCCCCCAACGGTCCTGTCGTTCCCTCCGACGGTTTCAAACGCGCGAACTGTTTAATCAGCGGGTATCCGTTGTATGGTCTGGTGTGTGTGAAGTACTATCTTGCGGTGTATGTGGATGACATGCACTCGAATCGCGGGTGCGATCCGTCCCGGACTGTCTAAGCATCGACCATATGCTAGTACTTACCGTGACTGTACTACCACGTTTTATTTCAGTTGTACTTTCAGGTCAGCGGTTCGCCGCGAGGGTTATCTGCTGCACTAGCATGTGGTACTAGCACTAGTGCCTTCCGGGTTTGCTCGTTCTCAAGGTGCGTCATACTAGTGACTTGCTGAGCGCCTGAATGGATTACCCACAGGTCCCACCATACTGTCATTGATCGATTCTATAGTCACTTCAGAGTACCAATGATTTGATACCATATGCAGCCAAGATACTATGTTGGACCGAATGCAACCAACCATTGAATGTTCTGTCCGCCGTTTACTTCTCATTACAAGGATTCCCACTGACAACAGACCCTGCTTTCGTAATCCTCCATCAGACACCCAAGTTCTCACCGAGTTTGTGTACCTCGTGCCATTCGTATGGACTTCTCCGTGTGTCCCTCACGACGGCAGCAAGTACCACGACCAACCTACATTTGCCTTATCTTACAGTATACATATATTTATGTTCATCTCAGGCATGTATTTTTGTTATCTCCATGTTGACCTTTTTTTTTTACTCAAGTTACACCCATAGCAAATTTCTGCCCGTCAATGTGTTTTTTTACCTGTTGGGAACTATTACGCTTAAACGTTACGGTTATGGTTACGCTTCGCATTTCGAAGTTCAATGACCCAGCCCACAGCTCGCTAGACTCTGTGATCTTTAGCCCAGCTCCTGAGAGTGACATGCTCCTTTTAGAGCTTGGGAAGGAGTCTGGGTCAAGCCACCCGACACAAGGTTACTCGATGATTCGGCCCTTTTCATGGGTAAGCATGCTACCTAAAATACACGACCTCCCTAGATCGTCGAGGTTGCTCCGCGCCTGCGCAAGCTTCCATGAGGCTTGGAGAGCCTATGTCTGTACTCTTTGGTAAAGCATAAAAAGCTCAGGTGAGTGAACATCATTCTCCAGTCTCAGATCCTCATCCATCAACGATCATGTTCCCTGCTGCTTCTCTGCTCACCACTTTGCTGCTTGCCCTCTCGATAGCGGCGAGTCCTGTGGAAGTCCGCACCCCCCACGTTACTCTTCCATTCGCCAAGCGCGTCAACACCAGCGGTGGCGCTATCAAGCTCGTCGAAAATGACCTGGCTCGTGCTGCTGCAATCAAAGACCGCGGTAGTGCTATCCAGAACGGCCAGGTGGACCGTCGCTCAGCAAGCATTCCTGTAACCAACGAAGCTGTCTCATACATTGCTAAGGTCGCAGTCGGCAGCCCCGCCACCACCTGTGTGTAGCACTTTGTGCATCGATTTCCACGATATTTATTTATTCTCGCACGTGCAGATTACTTGATCGTCGACACTGGTTCTTCCAACACCTGGGTTGGCGCCAGCACGCGCTACACGGCAACGAGCACGAGCACGAACACCGGCGAGGCCGTTGTAAGTTGGTTGAATTTTCGATTTGCAGAGCGTTCACATTTCACCCTAGTCGGTTTCGTACGGCTCCGGCTCGTTCTCTGGTCAGTCTTGTAACCTTCTCTTCCGGTTACAACTGGGAGCTGATTGTTTTTCGTAGGAGAGGAATGGACGGACACCGTCGCACTCGGTTCTGGCCTTACTATCACCAAACAATCTATTGGTGTCGCCAGCACTTCGACCGGGTTCACGGGCGTTGATGGAATCGTCGGGTAAGAGAAACGTTGTCGTGTCTAGTACAGTCACTCATCACCTTCTAGCATCGGCCCTGAAATCCTCACTGAGGGTACACTGACCAAGGCGCCCAACACGGAGATCCCCACCGTCACTCAGAACCTTTACACCCAGGGTATCATCTCCGAAGAGGTCGTCGGCGTCTCCTTTGCACCCACCACCTCCACAGCTGACACCAACGGTGAACTCACTTTCGGTGGCGTTGACACGACCAAGTACACTGGCACCCTCACCTACACGTCAGTCTCTTTTTAGCTTGGGTTATCGAATCACATCTAATCGGGTTGTTTCAGTCCCCTGACCACAACCTCGCCTGCCTCGTACTACTGGGGTATTAACGAGAGCATCACGTACGGCAGCACGACAATCTTGTCTGAGACTGCTGGTATCGTCGACACTGGCACTACTCTGATCCTCCTTGCTTCGAGTGAGAAAGACCACGCTTGACTCGCTCCCGCACGACACTGACGCTTTGTTTGCAACAGACGCCTACTCGGCCTACACCTCTGCCACTGGTGCCAAGCTCGACCCCAACACCGGCTTGCTCGAGTTCACCCTCACCCAATACAACGCCCTCCAGAACCTCAACTTCAACATTGGCTCCGTGAGCATATATATCCCTGACGTTAAAAACCGTTTGCTTACCGTTATCATTATCGCAAGGTCGCATACGCGTTGACGCCCAACGGTCAAATCTGGCCACGGACGCTGAACACCTACATCGGCGGTACCTCCGGCTCGATCTACGGTATCGTCAACAACCTCGGCTCGCCATCCGGCCAGGGTCTTGACTTCATCAACGGTCAAAGCTTCCTCGAACGTTTCTACAGTGTCTTTGACACCACAAACTCCCGAGTCGGTTTCGCGACGACCAGCTACACGGCTGCTACCACCAACTAAGTCGCGATGGAGCTTTTGAATTATGTACATATTAAACAACGTCGATCTTCACGCTTGTAGAATATCTTTGGGTTTTCGGTCGCGTAAAGTTTTATCCAAAAGAATAGAGTGATTTGCCAAGGCATATGACTTATATATCTCAACGGGGGCCGTCTTCATGCTCAATCACTAACATGGTATCTTCGTCAATAGACACCGACGGCATGGAAGTGAACTCCTGGAGATCACCGTTACCTCAGAGAGCGGCGCGCGGCGTCGCCAGAAGAAACCTTGCTTACTATGTGGATCTCCGAGTGCCAAAAAATGGCACGAAAAACGGGACGCGCTGTGGTGTAGCGAGGCACGATCGAGCGGAGCCTCTTGCCTCGTCGCTCGTCGCGCGCTCGCCACACACGGCGCGTCCGCGTGTTCCCACCCTCGCAGCTCACGCCATCATTTATACCTGGAAACTCGGGCTCCTGCCCATCCACTTCCTCTCAGCCCACTTCCTCCCTCTCCTCCCAGCGCATATAGCGACGTCCAAAGAATAGGCGCTGCCTCGGCGATGATAATACACATTGGATACAAGGATCTAAATGAACACAGCGGTGCCAGTGGTTGAAAGTGACAGGGTAATGTAGGAAACCAGACGTCCGCACAAGCAAAGCATATGTAGAGACATCCAGATACAAAACAGGGGGCGGATTCTTATCAGTCCACGTCCTCAATCCATTGCCCAGGAAAAGCTGGGGTGCTCTGGGGCACGGCCTCTGGTCGGATGTTGCGGCGACCTCGGGAGCGTGCCGAATTAGAGTTATTGCGTCTGCTGGAACCTCCACCTCCAAAAATCGCGTGAAAGAGGCCGCCACCACCGCCACTACCACCGCCTCTGCCAGAGGTCCCGGGTGACCGCGGGGGTGATCCAGCGGAAGAACTCGTGTTATTAGAGCCCGAGCTTCCTGCGGGAGGCCCTCCAGGGGGTTGTTGTTGTGGCTGAGCAATTAGAGCGAACCTATATGCCAGAAATTACATATACCATCTATTCCCAAGGTAGGGTTCAAGGCGAACCTGCACACTGGACATGTCCCGCTGGATTTAAGCCAGGGAAGGATACAACTTTCGTGGAACGGGTGCTTGCAAGGAAGGGTGACTATGACTAGCTCATCCGGGTCTTCTGCATCCACCTTGAATGATTCTTTGCAAACAGCACAATCTTTATCCAACAGCGGAGCTACGAGATACGTTAGCAAGAAGGTAAATGCAGACGAGATGTGAACGCGGACAGTCTTCTGTGAGCACCTCCCTTGATAAGTTGTCAACGATTTCCTCCGGTGCGGGTACCGGCCTTCCAGAAGTGGAATTCTCAGCAAGATGAGTTAATATTTGGTCCAACGCTTTGAGATGGTCAGAGAAGAAATGAGGTTTAGTGAGAGGCGACTTACCTTCTTGATTGAACACATAATCACCCCATCGGGCTGATGGCGGCACACCCAACAGCTCTGCAAATGGATCGCCATGGCCTTGTTGCTCACGACCGAACAAACTGAGGAGATACTGTGCCATTAATGGACCGGTTATGTCGCCAGGTGGGCGCGTGTTAGTGGGGTTGTCTTGTTCGCCACGTAGAAACCTTCAGGTGAAGTCAAGTTACCGGAAACGGAAAAAACATGAAACGAGAAACGGACTCGAAGATAGTAGGTGTACGATCGTCTGTGTTGGGCGGCGAGCGCCCGAGTGCATTAGGACCTCCAAGGATGAATGTTCTGGAGTTGCCACCGCCTGGACCATTGTGGAATTCAAAGCGGAAGCCGGAGCTTGCCTATAGTGGTCATTGAGAAGAAGGAGGAGCGGGAACAGAAAGGGCACCCACCGAGGGACTATCACGTGCGCGCTGTGTGGGCGGGGAGCTGGGACGGGGAGGAGATGAAGGGGAACCGAGAGTGTCACTTCCTCCCCAGGGACCTGAACAGACGAGATTAGATTGAAGACTGTGAGGGCAAGGAAGTACGGAACTGCCACGCAGAAAGTTTTCTAATGTAACCGGGACATCACTTTGGGCGTCCAAATTGGCGGGTGGAAGATGTTGAAAATTGCGAGGATCATCGGCAGGATTCTCGAGCTGGCAGAGAGTTACAATGGGCGGACAGGGAGAGGAGCTGCGTACCTTCTCTACGAAAGACCCGCGACACGAAGCGCAGGTGGGTTCTGGCGTCTGCTTGGACGAAAAGGGTAGAAACGAGGGCGGGGGTAGGACAATGAGACTGACTGACCATGAGAGGTCGCATCTCAGAATGGCACTGGGATAGATTGTAGTCAGTCTGATATGGTTGTTGAGGTGATGATAAGATATACTTCATGACAATACCAAAGGGGTTGTTGTCTGGATGACATTGGCGATGGAGATGGAGATGGAGGAAGACGACGAACAGGCTATGACGCCAGGTCAGGCTACAGGGTTTATCGTCCCTTGAATCCTACGATCACTCGGCAATCCCCGGATCTCCCTAGGTTTGTGACATTGTGACACTATGTGACTCTGTTCATATGCTTGTCCTGCCCTGCGTGTTGGGCTTATCTGCCCTCGCGCTCGCCCTCACCACAGAACATCAAATTGGCATCTTTGGTGACCTCTTCAGCGACATATCCAACCCCTCGTCGACCCCAGTTCACTCTCACACAGCCACTACAACAAGTTCGTCCGTGAGCCTGTCTGCACAGCCCACCCGATACTCGACCGAACAGCCTACTCTCACGTCGCGCACCGACTCCCTCGAACCCACCACCCTCAAGACCATCTCCGCCTCAGGATCGACCGTCCTACCTACCTCCGTGGAAAGCAACGCCATCGATCATTCGAGCAAAACATGGCAGATAATCGGTATCGCCATCATCGCCGTTCTCTTTGTCGCCGCGTCCATCACCTGCGCCATGTTCTTTGACCGTCTCTGGACCTTCCTCAAGGATGTCATCTGTTGCGCGACTGGTTCCCTCGACTCCGAGCAATTCATCCCCGACTGCGAAAAACAATGCTGCGACACCGGGTCCCTCTCCACTTTGCCCTCCGACCCCATCCTCTGCAGAGCTGAGCCTCCCCGAGAGGAACCGGCCTTGAATACTGTACGAGCACGAGAACTGCCATGGAGCACCGACTGGAACTCGCTCCACCGACAGCCATCTCAGAAAAACGAACACGCCCCCGCCGCCTAGTCCCTGTTTCTTGTTTAAGCACCTCATGTCTACTCTTCGCCAATCACCCGACCTGAGCGTACAAATGCGCTATTGTCCGTCGACAGGTACCCCCGATCCAACAGGAAGCTTTTTCTCCAAGTAGTCAGAGACGAATATCCCCGCCGCGCCAACGGTACACACTGCCATGGAAACATACAGCCTTGTCCTCGCTGGAAGCACTGTTGAGAATATGAGCATGATACGATTCATTGTACACAATATACGTTGCCTTTGTATGACTCCCATAATGTCCGGTTACGGGTGGATTGCGCCGAGCTGTGACGCGCTCGGGACTTGTCCGACATGAGCGTTTGAGATGAAATGCGTTTTTCCTGATAGGGAATATAGATTTAATTCGTCTACGCTCGGCCATACGCCATGTTCACCGGTCTGGCAAGCTCTGCCTTGTGTTCTTGCATGGTCTACTGTGCTCAATGTCACTTAGATCGAACATCTTGGCACCATCTCTTCCGTGCAGCGAGACGCAGGGGGGTGTACTCTGACAATATCAGACTCTGCACCCATTCTGGTCGACTGTCACATAGGTGACTCGATCGCAGTCAATGGAGCGTGCTTGACCGTCACCGAGTTCGACAAGGACAAGGACGCTGGCTACTTCAAAGTATGGCTGGCAAACGAAACATTGGATAGGACCGATCTGGGTGACCGTAAGGAGGGCGAGCAAGTGAACCTCGAGCGGGCCATGCTCGCGCATACCAGGTTCGGTGGCCATTTCGTGCAGGTACGAGCGATGCAGACCACCCCTTCGTCTTCTTTCCTGACACGCAAAAGGCTCATATCGATACCACCGCAACCATCGTCCGAAGAGAGCATGATGGCGATTCCTTGCGGTTGTGGTTCCAGTTTCCAGAGCCCACGGCTGATCGCCCTTCGCTGATGCCATACCTCATCCCGAAAGGATATGTCGTGATCGACGGCGCCTCCCTCACATTGACTGAGGTGAACGACTCTGAGCGGATCTTTGGGGTCATGCTCATCCAACACACGCAACAAAAAATAACGCTTGCAAAGAAGGCGGAGGGCGCGCGCGTCAACATCGAGGTGGACATGGTTGGCAAGTACGTGAGGAAGAGCGTCATTGCTGCGCTGGGTGGTGGAGGGGAGGAGGGAATACGCCAGCTGGTAGAAAAAGCGGTGGAGAGTGTAGCATTACCGTTTTAGTGTTGTACTGTACCACAACAATTAATACTCACTCTATGGACATTCATCCTAGAAAAGTGAGTTCAATCACTTCCCGACTTCACCTCTGTCGACCTCTCGATGCAGGTAACCGCACGACTCGACATCAAGCCAGGCAGTGCCTTTGCTCGTCCCCAACCCAGGTCAAGGCCGGGTTCTCCCACAAAGCATTCCCCAACCTCCTTCCTCGCACCATCTCCCTTGCGTCCCAAAGCAAAGGTTAACACCACCGCGACCGTTCGAAAATTATCCAGTTCCAGTTCTCTCACCACTTCGCGCACCAACAATCCTTCTACTCCGAGTCTCTCCAGACCGGCTTCGCCTCTCAAGCCCTCCTGGATGATGACGAACGGAGCACCACTGACAAGTCGCCCGGCCAGACCTCGCATCACGGCCAAACCCACGTCACGGGTTGGAATGGGTCCCGTTTCGGCTAATCCGAGCAGTCTCGAAGCCCGCCAGCGTGCACTCACTTCTGGGTCTACCCAACTCAAGCTTCCCCATCCCGAGGACAGACCCCGAAGCGGAAGTGTCATTGGATTGCATCATGCACTCTCTATCCCCGAATTTGATTCATCTTCCTCCCAAACATCACGTTATCCATCGCCTTCCGCCGAACCTCCTTCGGTAGACATTCGACGTACGAACACTCCGCCAGCATTGGTCAAGATCAAGTCGAAAGTCACTGGTTTCGTCAAGCCAGCGCCGACGAGCGCCGACGGCCCAGCATTACGATCACTATCACCTCCTTATGCCACAACGCGTCCTATACATATACGTGCTAGGACTCCTTCCATAACGACTACCTTTTCCTTGAATGATCCGTCACCCTCCGTATTTTACCCCATCACGACCGCCGCACCTGCAGCCAATCCCCATCGTTATGTACCTCGACGTGCACCGTCACCTGCGCGTCCTTTCTCATCTCCAACTCTCCCAAGCGAACCTCATCCCCCAAGGAAATTGCCCCAGGCACCGAAAGTAGACCCAGCATCAGTTCCCCTTCCCCCTCATTCGCCTCCAATATCTGCACTCTCTCTTTCTTCTAGATCTTCGATTTCGAGAACGTCCGTGTCCCTAAACAGCGATCGAGTGCCCGATCATCAAGTCTTGAACCTCCTCTCTCATCTCCGTGGCATGGAGCGGGCTGGCCAACCCAACCCATTTTTGCCTAATGCGGAAACCATACCCCATACGCGACGGGACCGCAGTCGTTCCAAGGAGCGGAGTCCCCGTGATCTCGTTCACGAAGGTGACAGCGATCCGGAATCCGATGGATCCGAGCGACAGCTCAGAGCCGAGGCAAAGACTAACCGCAAAGTTCGTTTGCGACAAGGCTCTCTCACTGCTTTCGGGATCACTGAGTTTTTTTTCCCAACAGATCGCAGACCTGGAAATCACCAATCGCTCTCTCCTAGCAATCAATGCCTCTTTGGAGACGACCAAGAATCGGCAGGCCAAGGAGATCCGGGATCTGCGTCGGAAGCTGAGAGAATCGAGGCTCATTCTGCCACCACGGACGTACAAGGCTGTCAAGTCTGCTGCGTCGTCGTCAGAGGGACACGACGACGACGAAGACGACGATGATGACGATGATGACGAAAACGACGACGAAAGCGACGCCGAGAACGAGGACGAAACGTTCCAAAGGGTCAGGAGTCTGATCGACGGTCTGGTCGAGTCTGGCAAGAAGGCCCTCGAAACGCGCTCGCAAGACTTTCGAGCGAGTCTAGCCACCAAGGTCCTAAATGCCGACGAACTGCGTTCTTGGCGGGGTTCCGGGCAACGCGTTTCCATGAGAAATAGTCATGCGGACCAACAAGATGCAGACGACGAAACAATTCATAGCCATTTGTCCCCTGCGCTCGCCGGCGTGCCAGTTATTAGTGGTAACTCATCCTCAGCGGAAAGCGACGGGGAACCAGCCTCGGATCCTCCCGGATCGTCGTCTTTACCTCCGATCACCATCACGCATTCTTCATAGTAAATTTTCATTAACAACACACTCTCATTTTTTAGATCATTCACGTTAAATAAATTTGTATACCCTCTGTGATTCATATATCCTAGGCCATTATACAGGTATCACGAGCATTATCTAACCACATAAATCAATTAGAATGTCCTGTGTTGGGTCTGGGAACCCGAGGCACACGAACACGCTGAACCCGCAGCTCATTCTACATCAATCTTCAGCCAACCGTTGTGCCCGCTTAGCGAGCTGCGAGCGCATGGATGAGCAACGTTTCCGAGGCCAAAAGAGTGGACTCACCGCTGCAGCCAAGTCCAACTGCCCGGATGGTGGGGCCAGCTTGGAGGCGCCTGCTCTCTGTGGAGCCGTGTTCCCAGCAGAAGGTCGGGCAGCTGTGGGAATCGATGGTTTACCGGGAGGCTTGGCAGCACCGGGTTTCGCAGCAACCGGCGGCGGTGTCGCTTTGGGCTTCGCGGCAACTGGAGGCGGCGCTCTCCCCCCGACAGAACTCGAAGGTCGGGAATTCGCTGGTGTGATCTCCGCAGACTCGCTCGCTGAACCCGCCGGCTTCTTCCAAGGGGCCGCAGAGCCATTCGAGGGCACCATACCCGGGAAGACGGCAATTGGTTTGGCGGACACATCAGCCGCTATAGACTTGACCGACATCGCCACTTTAGGAGCAGGCGGCGTGGAAGATGCAGTGGGAGCCGACGGAGGAGGCCTGCGAGATGGTGGCGGTGGTGGCGGTGGTGGCCCTCGCGGTGCCTTGGGTGCAGGTTCGAGATAGTTATGTGGAGCCCATCCTTCTTCGTCGTTTTTCTTGACCAGCCACCAACCATTGTTATCCTTCTCTAAAAGTTCCACGACGTCATCCTTTTGCAACGACATCTCCCCATCTTGTCCTTGAAATGCAAATTTAGCTCGGTAGAGCTCCACATCTGGATCTTCGGATGGTGGCGGTGGGGCGAGGCTCCTTGCCGTCGGCGGTGGAGGCGGTGCCGGTGCTGGGGCGGATTTCATGCTAGACGCAGGCTTTCCAGGCAAGGGCTGAGCAGCGGGCTTAGGTTTAGATACGTTTCGCGGCTGTTATAATCATCTTGTTCACGGTGGAGTACTTTTAATATAGCAACGACTTACATTAGACGGGCCACCTGCGCGGAGCAGCTTCCCTTGCGTGATTGGCCTCACAACGCCCTGTTTTCGCTTCGCACGGGGACGCGATACGCTGGTGGGGGGCTCTCCAGATGGGACATGAACAGTATGGCTCTTGTAGACATCATCTCGTGGAACTGTCTCGTCCTTGACGAACCGAATTTCTGCCTTCTTGTCCTTCTTCTTAGCATATGTGATTCTAGTTCTCGTGAATGCACAATCAACGGATGATAACTTTATGCTCACGTCGGACCAATGGTGACATTGATTGAGGCTTGCGTTAGCTGGAGAAGGTGAGTGACAAGCTCGGTCTTGAAGTAACAGTGAAGGACAGGGTCCCCTTCCTCAGAGGCATTGCAATTGAAAACCTGACCAAAACAATGAGAAAGGGTGACAAGCAAAGAAACATACGCACCAGCCAATCGTCTCGTAAGTTTGACATTACAATACTCTTGATCGTGATAAGAGGTATCTTGCGTTGAAGTATGATATTTAGCTGCGAATCTGTGACCGCAACGTGCACGGCTTTGCTCGTCTAACAAAGGGTGAACAAAATTTGATATTGAACGTTGGCAATTCACACGCACAACAATCAAGAAACGCGGCTCTGCTCTACTAGATCGCCAACTTTTGGAGACTAGCAACTGTGCTTTTGAGCTGAATGTCACTTGATCGGCTGTGCGGAACTCTTTTGAGTAAACGGTGGATGATGGATCCGGGAAACTCACCTCCGATCCCGCATGCATTCCGCAGTGCTGTGCCAAGGGCATTCTTACCATTAACGTCAAGATAGTCGCCCATGAACCTCCGATAGCTAAGGAGACTAAAGCGTCTGCGTTCTTTCCTCCCTGCCAGGACTTCGTGACCATATTCTCTGACTTTAGCGTACTCGATGCTCTCTTTGTTATTCCTCCAGAAACGCTGGATACGCTTAGCACATTCGTTTTTGTACCTCCAGTAATTCCGCCAGGCCCGTTGGATGCGAGCAGCCATGTTATGCCAGTAACGATCGCGCATCGTTTCCAGAGCGAAGAGCTAAGACAACAATTGGCAAGCAGTACGATGAAAGGTCGTAAGAACCCACTGTTTCAGGATTTTTTATGAACGCTTTTGTGACCCCCATCTGCCATTCTTCCTTGGCGATCCCAGTATCTTTGAGAATCTGTTCGCATCCAGACTTCGTGTTACCTTGCCAGGTATACTCTCCAGCATAAGATGTTGAAGGAGATAAGAGATAGAATCGCTCCACCATCTTCTCAAAGGTATTCCGGTAGGCAAAACCCGCACGACGAACACGAATGTTTTCCTGAAGCCCAAGGTATTTGATTTGGTGAAGGATTGCCTTGGTGTCATATTCAGTCGCACTGCGATTCTGGTTTGGCTTGATCGTGCGGATGTATGATGGTTGAGCTTTCATCAAGTTGTCAACAAGGGCACCAGCGGAAACCTGGGAACATCTGAGCTTCATGTTGCCATTAAACGGGTAGGACAGACCTTAATCCTGTCCCCGGCCGTTGGTGGACGCTTCTTGCTATTCGGATCCGGTCTATCTGTGAAAAGTGTCTGGAGGAAATGGTTGGTACTGCTGCCTACGAGTTCGAAAAGATCTTTGACTAGGGCGTCCTTGTTTTTATCGGTCATCCCCGAAATGTTATACATCACGTCTCCAGCATAATGCTTCACTAAGAACTGAGCTCCGCGGGACTCAAAGTGGGGATTGGAAGATAACGCGGCTGTACGTTGCACAAAGCTATTGTCAGCCGCCGCTGGATCTGCGTGTGCGGTGGCGCAAGCGTCGTTGAGTGCGGCAAAAATCCCTGGCGGTTTGCGCTCCTCGATGAGATCGCAGACAATTTTGTTATTGAAGTAATTGATAGGCGTCCATTTGATTTGTTCCCTGACATATTCCTCTTGCTCGGTCTTGAGCGTCAACTCGATAAAGATCTGTTGAAGTTTCTCGTTCACATAGTTGATGCACAACTGTTCAAACGAGTTGTCCTTTGGTTGCCAAACCATACGTCATCTGTGATGGCAACCGCAAGTGATCGACATACCTCGAAAATCTCAAAACCAAATATGTCCTGTGACTAGTCAGAGAAAAACACCGTGAGCTAGAGCCAAGCACCACATACCAATATGCCGATGACATGTTCGGTGGCACTTCTCGGTTTCATTGAGATATTAATTCTTGACACGATCCATTCGAATAGATTGTTGTAAATCGCTTTTGCAAGGGCATCTCTAACCGCGGTAGCCTGAGCTGGATTCAGAGGAACATCATAAATCGATCCCCGGCGTCCACCTCGTTGGGTCTCGACGACTTTAGTGGTGAGAACCTTTTGGACTATGGCAGAGTCCGTCTCCATCAAGTAGGCAATAAAGTCCGTCACGCCCTGGTCAGCGATGCCAGAGTTCCCATCATCCATTTCTTCAAACTGAACGTTTCCAAGCCAGAGAATGATAGCAAGCATTCGGAATATCTCGCTTTGCTCCTGCTCGCTTAGTCCGATGATTCGCATGGCATTCTATGTCACCATCAACACGTTAGCATCCGTCTTAAATAATGGAGTAAGGTGCTTACGAGCGTATCTGCATAGTCCTCGACATCGTTTATGCCTTGTACATCAAGACAATTGCTCATGCTTGTGTAGGCGTAAGATTCGGGACCCTGAAGCCCAAATTGTTCTGAAGTGCCAATAAGTAACGTTCAGTCGCGTTGCATGATACGTACCTCGTTGTTCGTCGGAAGCCGATTTGGTAAATTGGTAGAAGATATGGAAGCTTCGTTCGTTCTCTACTTGACCCACTACACGCCCCTTCTCTAACAGGTAATTGGTGATCTGTGCACCGATCGGTTCACCTCTGTCGTTGAACATGATCTCTAGGTATTTCCCCTGAGGAGGGCCATGAGCGTCAACGACACCAATTACGTGAGAACGAACGTCATACATGCCGACTTGAGTTGTTGTTGCGAAGGGTTTTGGCGCAACCAAAGCTCTCCAATAAAGGGTTGGTCGCCAAGACCATGTCTTTGATTTCCTGGATATTGTTATCCTGGCCCCCGGACACGGCTGCTATGTACTGCATGATACGTTTCGCAGCCTCGGTCTTGCCTGCTCCTGACTCGCCTGAGATGATAACGCATTGGTTCTCGTGATAGGCATTCATATTATAATATGCAGATTCGGCGATTCCGAAAACATGCGGTGGGACCTCAAGCCGGTTCTTTCCCTTGTACTTGTGCAAGACCTCGTCGGTGTAGATGCCAAGGTCTAAGATTCGGAGAGAGAAATTTAGCACGAGAACGATCATATTTGAATCTCGCCTACCTCTGAACGGGTTCACGGAGATCAGAACGCCGCCGATGTATGTGTAGATTTCGGCGTTAGTCCATCGCTTCTGGAGATTGTCGTTGATGCTCTCGTTGCTGATAGTGGTAAGAAGTGTCATATCGGACACTCCGACCTGCTTCTTCTTGAAACCTTCCTTCCAATCTGCCTATTGGGAGTCGAGTTGCTATAGTGGGAGCGGTGGAGGGAGGTCAGGACATGCCTTGGCTACTTTCGCGGTTCCATTTGTCTTTGGAGTCGCCGCCTTTTTTACCGCCTTCTTGGATATTGCCTGTATGGAATGTTAGGAGCAGAGATGCGAGGATAACCAGCGTTGCTCACCATGACGGAGTGGAAAGGTGTGATTGAGATGCGTGAGCCCCCGGAACCGCTTATGGCTGCGGTGCCGTCGGGGTCCTCAGGAGACTGCGGGCTGACCGCAGGCTGACCGACCTTTATACCACAACCACAACATGCCAGTCAAGGCCTCTGACATCCTTCTCATCGTCGTCTGTATATTTCCCCTTCACTATTGCCTGCCACTCACACATTCCAGGTCGCGATCATCTTCCCTCCTGCATCGGCAGCATTTGTCGCGGGATGCGGTTGTGACTTGCTTATCAACGTCTGCCTGACAATGTGAGCACCCCGTGCCTTCTGATGCTTCAGCGCTAAATGAAACTCCAGCCTTGGATACTTCCCCGGCCTTATCGTGAGTCGCGCAGTTCGATCAGCTACATTTACCGACTGATATTCTTCCAGCACTCATTCTGGCTCATCTACAGAAAGATGGAGGCCGAGGAACGCTACGGCCGGGGTGGATTCATATGTGAGTACACATGCTGCGCTAATCCTGACTTTGCTCAACACCGCCCTGTAGACACCGGTAGTGGCCAGTACCAGCCTCTCAGCAACCAAGCACCTTATGCCCCCGCACCCGGTTATGGCACTGTTCACCAAGCTTAGCGCTGCCACGTTCATACCGTCATGGATATCTTGTTTTTTACACCAATTTTGTAACGATCATCATGTGCTCGAAATCGGCGAGACTCATGGACTTGTCTGCCCGGGTAGAGAATGCCTCTAGCATCTCCAGTATCTTTATATTCCTGTTAGCAAGGCCAAGTGTGTGTATGGCTCACGTACTTCCTCCGTCTTGATATTCTCCTTGAGCAAGTCCGCCACCCGAGCGATGTCTCCGATCATAATACGTTGGTGATCTAGTTCCTCATCTGGAACGTGAGCGAAAAATCGACCAAAATCTTGCCGACATTGAGCCTTCTGTGATTCGGTCAGCTGCCTCGGAATGTCGGTCCCTGAGCTCTTTGTCGGTGTTCTTCGAGCAGCCTTTTGCGCCTGCTTTCCTTTCCCATTCGTTTGATCTGGCTCCTCATATTCCTCGCTCGAGGGTTCCTCATGATCAGTGTCGCTGGATTGTTCGTCCACCCGATACTCGTCGCTGTCTGGACTACTGTCTGCATCCTCGACGTCTTCATCCGCAGCCGGATCTTCTTCGTCAGCTTGTTCCCCTTCGAGCAGGGCAGCACACACCGCTCTCCAGTCCTTCCTGCTAACCCCGTCATGGCGTGCATTCTCTGCTCCCCACCCTGTCGCAGCATTCTTGAACACCCCCATGATGTCATCGTCAGGCAGCAGTTCTAGGAGGCTCAGTGCGCGGGGAATTTCTGAAAGAAGAATGTGGGTCTGAGCATCAACCACCGAGTTCGAGGGAAGGTCTTCGACGATGAACCCGCCAGCCTCGTAGTCTGCTGATTCAGATGTCGACCCTTCAACGATGAAACCTCCAGCCTCGGCGGAAGTCCCACGCGTTGACTGCGGTGCTACAGAATTGAAGGCATTGTCGATGCGTCGTCTGAGACGAGCAGGGAGCGTCAGGAAAGCCGGGTCATCTTCATTGCCTGACGACATCAACGCACAAGTCCAAGTAACAAGTTTCCGTATTGGGTCGGCCCTGTGACAACCTAGCTCAGTATCTTCTTCACCTCTGCAGCAGGTCCCAGTACCACATCTCCAAAAGATCCCAAGTCCCCTTTCAACAACTTCTCAAAAACTCTGAGCAGCCCTGCCTTTCTAACTACTTCCTTCAGCGCATCCCAATCCGACGAACTCCGCAAGCTCAACAAGAGATTACGAATGCAAACAACACCTCGATGTACAAGCCCTGGGTCACCAAGCCCAGCGCCCGCGTCCTCCCCTTTCTCATCGTCGCCAGTATCAGCATTAGGATCGATGAGTTGTGCGAGCACAAGGAATGCCCTGTGGCGTTCCATCTGGAGGTCGAGTATTGCCTCGCATGCTGTCCGCACACTCGTTAGCATCGCTAGTGCCCCTGATGCTGCAAGTCGCGTAGGTAGATCCTCCACATCTGACATGGCAATCAGAACATGGATCTTGGACCTAGAAGATCGGTCCCGTGATCTTGATTGCGCAGCATCGTCGTCTGCTCCAGCATATTTTTCAAAGACCTGCTCTGAACCAGCAACCAAGTTGCAGATGAGCTCAGTAGCAGCTCTACGCATGAGCGTGTGGTCTTCTAGCATCAGCAGTTCGACCTTGCTAACCACTTGGGGGGTATTCGCGAGGCGAGATGCAATAGTTGGACCATGAGACACAATATTCGTGAGTGCCATCATGGCTTCAAATTGCTGTAGCATGCTTGCCGACGGATGAAGGAGTAGTTGTGAAAAGGGTCGGATTGCATCGAGTATATTACCCTCATTGGGGCCAAAGACCTGAATCGGTGGGGCTGTAATGGCGAGCTTGGCGAGCGCCTGGACGGCCGCGAGTGCTTCCTGAGGAAACGAATCCGGGGTTGACGACGCGGATTGGATGATGCGTGTAAGCGTCTTCGAGCCTCCACCTCTCAAAATCTCACCCCTGTTCTCCTTGTTCTCCGCGAGGCTGAGGAGTACCTGACCGACGGACGATCGAATCCCTTGACTATCCAATCCAGACGCCGTGGCTAGCACGTCAAGCGCCCTGCTACTGATAGCGCTGCGACACCGAGACTGGACTTCATGTTCAGATTCTAGCGGGTCCGGTTGTTCTTCAACACCCCGCTTACTTCTATCCTTTCCGCCCTCGGCCATCCGTCGCAGATTCGCAATCTGCTGCTGCTCCTGATTCATTCGAGGCTTGTAAGCACAGAGGTTAGAGACGACCACGAGAATCCCGTAGATGAGCGTAGAATTATTCGTCGCGTCCGCTGTGGCCTTCCGCTTCGGAACGAAGGAGAACAGTCGCTTTAAGATCGTGCTGTTAGACAAACTCTTCTTCACAGACGAATTGAGGCTAAGGTACGCCAACCCTTCCACGATGTCATTGAGACAGGCGTGGATGTCCTTGCTATTCGTTATCACGTCGCTCAGCTGGGCTGCAAGGGAGGCGTCCTCTACTTCCAAGATGCCGGAGCTGGTGGTGGTTCCAGCGGGAGCAGCTGCCGCATCGCTAGAGGATCCATGTGCTAGTTTGACGAGTGCAAGTATGGCTACCGCGCGCAGGGCGTCGTCGGTTGTCTGATTGGACTTTATCCGAAGCCAGGCAACAGATTCTGCGGGAAAGAGCTGTCGACAAGTCTTGTGGCCGTTAGCCTGTGCATACAAACGAGCTAGCGCGATCGATAGCGGCACGGATGTGTTCATCTCAAGAGTAGTGAGAAGATCGATGAAACCGTCCTCCGTAAAGATCTGTGAGGCCGATTGCCAGTCGACCTGAAAGAGTGCAGTGTGGAATGTGACGGCCGCGAGGAGAGCATCCTCCTGAGATTGAGACAGGCGGCTTGCGATTAGAGGTTGGAATACGCGCGACAGAGCGAGTGTCCCTTGGTCTGGCTCGTCTCCTCCACCCTGTCTTTTCTCCGAAGATTTGGATGTCCGGACGCCCTGACAGAACGCAGAGAGTACTAGATACGCTTTAGAAAGCGGGGAAGGGGATTGGGAGGGCAAGAATGCGGCTACGATATAAGACAACTCGTCGGGCAGCAGCGTGGACGGATCCTTGGACTTGATCAGCAGATCATCCATCTTGTGCTCTATCCGTCGTGTTCCGTCCGATTTGGATTCGACTTCAACGTTCCGAACCATGATGAAGGTACTAGGGAGAGGGTGGCTTGTGCAGGCCGACCACCATTTCTGGTAACCATCGTGGCTATCGTATTCTGACTACATACCAATATTGGCTCCTTTTATTATTAGTGAACTCACACAGGCAACTTTGACTGACTATTCTCTTTCAGCCTTTCATCACACTTCCCAAGTTGTTTCCAGAAACGATCAAGGACCCTACCACCGAATTTTTGCGATTCCACAATCAGGTGGTACGAAAGTGTAGGAGTGGCGAGTTCACATCCGCCACCTTCTTTTCCCAATTTTAGGATCCGTTTGGTACTAGGCCAGTCCCACCGATTGTTCTGTTCGAGGATTGCCAGCGCGTGTGTCTCCATGTCATTAATGTTGTAGTTCTCCATATCGTCACCGTCGTTCTCTGTATCGTCACTGTCATTCTCTGTATCGTCACTGTCATTCTCCATGTCGTCACTGTGCTCCATGTGGTTACTGTAGGAGAACATCCAAACCCCTGATTTTCTAGCGAACACCCAAGAAATGGACATTCTGGTAGTCTCGAGCCGCTATAGGTAAACTCGGGATTCGGGAAGTAGATTGGAAGCCTGGACAAGGTGAAACTTTTGTTTGTTGTCGCGACATGCCAGCATGAGATCAATAAAGCGTGGGAGAACTTACCGGGGATTCGTTCTCCATCATATCTCCTCAAATTAAACATGAGCACTCCAACATCTACCCATGGTGCTAGATGTGCTACGATCAACTCTAACCACACAGTTCTATTCAAATTACCAAACGGTGAAGTGCGTGGTATCAAGGTCGAAAAGGATTTGTGAGTCGACACTTCGTAACACACGCAGAATCTGACGCTCCACAATGAGGATCGTATCGCTGGGAAGAGTGGGGTCTTTTCCTGCCAACGAACTCATCGGACAACCGTATGGATTCGCCTATGAAATACACGAAAAGAAATTGAAACGCTTGCCTCCCCGTACAATGGATGAAATCGGTCGGTAGGCCAGTGTCCGTTCTTTCGAATTGCCTCGCTAAGTATCTAATACCGGTAGAGGAGACGGATGCAACGAATGAGCTGATCAACGACGGAGAATTCGTTCAGCCATTGACTCTGCAAGAAATCGAAGCACTCAAAAAGTCTGGCGTCCATGCTTCAGTACGATCGTGTTGCGCATTGTAACAGGTCATTGGAGCGAACCTATTACCCCAGGATATAATCAAGGCTCAGATCGAGCAACACGCAAATTATTCTCTGAAGACAGAGTACAGCAAGGACAAGTATAAGAAGCGGAAGGAAGCAAAGTAAGTAATCAGACCAGGGTAGTGAGCGACGACGACGACGTCTTTCATAGGTATTCGAAGAGCTTCGAGACAATCGAGCCCACGGTGTACAATATATGTGAATACTGGTTCAGAAAGGATCAAAGCAGGATACGAGACATTCGTCCCGATACACTCCCACAGATGCTAAACTTGGCCAACGTGCGACCCGGTGGACGTTATCTTGTAGTCGACGATGCTTCTGGGTTGGTGGTTTCGGCTGTTCTGGACAGGATAGGATGTAAGTGAAACTCGTTGTCAAAGTTACGACACATCAACTCTTTCTCCAGGCGAAGGACGAATAATTTCCATAAACGACTCTGACTCGCCACCTGCATATCCAGTACTAACCCTTATGAATTGTGAGAAGCAGGATCTGGTACCAGTGCTGTCGACTCTGAACTGGGCCACGGCCCAAGAAGATTACACGCCTGGTGAATATCTATCTGTGTTACGCTTATCGCAAATCGTCATTAGCGTCTTCTCTTCACAGTAGTGGCCCCACTTGAGCCCACGTCAGGTCGCATACGCTCCGAGCGTCAGCGTCATCGGCTCGACAAACGAAAATCAACTTCAGACACCCTAACGACCACGCGGCAAGAACTGTTTGCAGGCGGATTCGACGGGCTTCTAGTCGCTAGCGACTACGATCCATTCGAGATTGTAAAAATGCTGTCGCCCTATATAGCTGGCTCTGCCTCGATTGTCGTACAAGATATGTTCCTTCAGGTATGCTTTTGTTTGCCGCTACGACGTCGTCACTTATCATATCGTAGCCTCTAGCGGACTTGCAAGCAAAAATGCGACTCATTCCTAGCTATCTCGCACCCTCCATCACAGAGTCGTGGTTACGTCGCTATCAGGTCCTGCCTGGTCGGATGCACCCGACGATGAGCACATCCGGTTCCGGAGGATTCCTTCTCCATGCCATCAAAGTGTATGTTTACCTGTCCTCTCGATCACTCGTTGACTAATTCCGAAACCCGTTTTCGCAAGCTACGATAACCTGGAGGCAACAGCAGTCACATTCCGGCAAAGAACAAAAAAGACCAGCGCAAATGAAGAGTCACCATCAGAACTGCATTCGCCTATGCAGGTAGACTCGATGGAATGTACTGACAAATGACTGGGGATGCAACACAACTGGCCGTAGCCAGACGCAGGTGGAAATTCAACGCCTTAGCGTGATACGGGTGGGAGGTCGGGAAAGACGGCGGCGATGATCTGCATATAATCTATCAGCAGGGAGCGTCCGAGGTCCGTTCAAACACACCTCGTCCACAATGGTATAGGCGATGTGTTGGTTTAAACGTCGATTCTGTAGCACTGCGAATATGCGTCGTGCCCCGCGGCGCGCATTCGAACGGCCTATCATGTTAGCAGCCAGATCTGTAATACGTCTTTCAGTCAGCTCGTACACTCGTAAAAGGTTAGTCTAATCAAACCTGGTATCAGTGCGGAGAGTTTGCGATTGGCTTCTTCTCGACTCCGAAGTTTCTCTTCGGTGGTGCGAGGTTCCGCTGGTGCTCTCAGCTTGCCTCCTGGCCATAAATTCTCCCGGAGCATGGTAAGTAAGGGGAGAACGCGACTCTCTTCGAACAAAGACAATAAGCTCAGTCGTATTTTCCTGAGACAATCACGTAAATGGTGCCATCTGCGGAGAACGCGACCACCAACCGTTCGATAGTATCCCCGAAGACCTGCTGAAGGATGATCACAATCGCTTGACGACGAAGCCAGTTGTTTTTCTTGTGAAGTTCGAAGATGGCAAGCACTAAATCACAGATCGGTGCAGAAAAGCTGGATGTGCTTGTCTCCCCTTCCAGGGGTTTCAGATCCCCTGGCATCTGCAAGAGAGTATCCAGGGAGGTCGCCTTTCCGAAACGTTTCATCGCCTGAACAACAATTTCCTCGTCGTTGACAGCGGAGCCGGCAATCCCGGTAAATTCCGCCACTTGTCGTGTGAGACGCTGGATCATCACGTCCAACATAGAAGGTCCGAAGAACATATCATCGATACTCTCCGTGACGGACCGGTACATGGACTGAACAATTTTCCGTCCAGAGAACCCCCCTGGTCCTTTGGCAACATCATCCTTCACCTCGGAAGCAATGAAAGGTGAATCCCTCGACAAAAACACGCGAAGTTCGGTGCTTTCGCAAACAGCAGGCATAGATATCAGATTCTGTGAACAACATGAGTTGTCATCGTGGGACCCACGATCCTTGTCACGTACTTGCATATATTTCTCCAAGCCTTGTCTCCTGGTGTCAACGAAGCTCCCCGAGAACGAAGTTACTAACCGCTTGCCAGGAAAGTCAAGGCCGCGAATCACAGAGTATTCTTCACGAAGCTTGTTATGCATTCGCAGAAATTCATTGTATCGCCGTGCGACGACCCAACCGGATGAGAACGTTCCGTCTGGAGAGAGTTGTTGTACTTCAACAAGGTATCGAACCACAGACTTCCCTTCTTCCTCGGCGACGGTTGAACTGACAATAGAAACCTTTGTTCTGTTCGGGACGAGGCGATTAGCAGATTCCTGTTGCTCATACTGGGACTTTTGAAAGTGTAGTTCCCTAAGTTCTCTCGTCATCGAAGTCTTTGCTTTGCGAAGGAGGCGGAGTTCTTGAGTATCTCCTGTTAACTCAGCCTTCTTGATGAGCGTGTCGAGCATCGCCACGTGGACCTCCGACTTTGATATCTTCTTGCCTAGGCGGGCGATCTCATACGAAAGCTGGAGGTCACCAGGTCCTGCAAGCTGGAACGACCCTTGTCCAACGCCATGAATACCCTCTGTCGCATCATCCACTTCATTCTCTTCATTGACATCTGGATCTTCCTCGTCTCCGAACATTCCCCCTAGTTTCCTCCCATCAGGAGCCGAGGGAGAGAAATTGCGCGCCTCCTCAGCGTGATTTCGAGGTTGGCTGAAATGCTGCCCCGTAGCAATGATGTCGGTCAACGCAGCCTGAATAGCCTCCATGCGTTCAGCTTCATCTATGCTGGGTCTTCCATCATCCGGGTCGTTAAAGAGTGGCGCACGCGAAATATCCGAGGATATGTCCGACAGCGGAGCCATGAGAACGTCGATGTTACTACGAGATGTTGTAGGTGGCGAACACATAGGTGGACCTTGAACCGAGTGAGGGTGTTCCAAAGAACGCATTGACGAAACGAGTGATGGAAAAGATTCAGAACGAGGAATTTGGGTTTTTGTCCGCGATGATGGTCCAAGAACCGGCACACTTGTAGGTAAGTTGAGAGATGGTGGCTTATTGATCGGCACGGATGCCTCTACCTGCGTATTGCCGAACGAGGCGTCCTCGATGACTCGAAACCATAACTCCGATTTCTGGAAATCTTCAAAATCACTCTCCATTTCTTGCTCTACCTCCCTCTGGGCCAACATGACACTGCGGCGAATTTTCTTATTCTCGACTGCACTGGGCATCACTTCGTCCGAGGCGTAACTTCGAATGGTATCGACGTGCTTTCGCGAAATTGGGGACAAGGAAGGGTGGGGTGGGGTGGTAGAGAAATAGAGATCATTAATGAGGCGAATATCCTCTCGGAGAGTTGTCGAGTTGGAAGGGTCTTGAATTGGATCGTCCTCGTCACCAGAGGTATAGTCAACCAATTCCAAGGGATTCTTGAAACTTTCGACAGTTAGCCAAAATTGGACGAGTAGTGAGCGATGACGGCGGTCCATGAATTCCATGAAGTATGAGAGGGAGGTCGGGTTGCCAAGAACGTCCCTGAATGAAACTCGGGGTCGTGCACTCATTTCACGCGTGATGGCAGTCTGAATGGATAGAACCCATGAGTGGTGCACGTAAGGACAAAAAGTAGACGATGCCAACCGGGTCTTGCTCCCCACCCAGGACGACAATTCGTTGCTCGACCGTGCGCTTTGCAGTATATAGCCTGTCCAAGAATGCCACAACATCCTCGGTCCTCTCTCCATTTATCCACTCCTCTTTCTCGTTATTTGCTGTTGAGAAATCAACTTTTTGTCCTGATACAGCCTGAAAGGATATACCTAATAGCAACCTTGTCCTGCGAATTTCACCCATTACGTCGTTCTTAAGGCGACGGGCATCCAATAAAGAGGAACAACGATTGATACCCCGAAGAAAGGACTCAAACTGACGGACGTCGGTGCGAATAGTGATCAGGTCACCTCCGGGGGCCACCGATGATATGACGCGATGATGACGTCGCGGTGATTGGGCTTCGAGGACGTTTCGCACCTGGGAAATCATGTTCCTACGGACAATCAATAAATATGCGCTGCCGGCCAGAAGGAACATACTGCTGGTGAATTGCGGCCCCGGCCTAAAAATTGAACTCAGAAGACGACCAACAACAGTAACACGAAATACTCACCCATTGCTCAATTGTACGATTCCAGAAGTCAGGATCTGTGATCATATCCATGATTGGATAAAGCACGGTGCAAGAAACGAGCTCGCGGACCACAATCCTAAGGACCTTGCTTTGTGCTTCGTTCTCTGGAAGGATATGAGGGAGGACCCGGTCTACTATCTTCCTCAAATGCATCTCCTCGTTTTGTTTCGTGAAGGTAGACGAAAGATTGTCAACAGCTGGATGTAACTTTTCACCCTTGCCAACATATCGGCTAGCCAAAAGCATATCGAGTTCCTCTGACTGAGTGAGATGACGCTCAAGGCCTGCGCCACGAAGAGCGACCTCTGACTGACGGAATTGTTCGATATGAGAAGTAACCTTGGGCAAAATTCGGTTGACAAGTAGGGAAGGAAAATCGATAGTCGCTGTGCGCTGTAGGAGCTGTTCAAATACGGCGTGTAACATCGTCGAGACAGCGGTGGGGAACGAAGGGGAGGATGAGATGTCCTGGTACCAGGACAAAACAAAGTCGCGAACTATGAGTATCATGATTTCATTTAGGTTTGAAGACACTACAGGCATGTCTGGACATAACGATGATAGCGATTGGGGGGCTTTATGTGACCACTGCGAGCGGATAAGGACGGCCTGCCAGGCTGCGGGAGTTGAGAAGGCAAGGGGACGGGCGGCATGGGTGAGCGGGTTTCCGGGTGCAGGCGCCTTCGAGTCGAGCCTACATGCGAGGAAAAGGTATGCCAAGAGAGAAGATATGATGACCAGGAGGACGAAGAAGGGTGTGAGGAGGATAAGGGCGAGGGGAGAGGAAATGATGTTAATGATCATTGGAACGGACACGGCGAGAACGCCGACGAGGAGAACCGTCCTCGTCGTGATGACGGGGCCACCTTCATACGAGACCTCAGAGCGCAGCATCAAGTCGAGGCCATCCTGGAATTAAATGAAGACTCGGAAGACCTACAAGTACAACACTTATGTAATCCACTTCCCTACTGTGGGTTCTGTTGATCGCCGACGGCGCCAACGACGTAGCGATACATCCAAGTTGAAGCCGACCTCTGCCAACGTCGGCTGTGAGCTGTTGGGCCACGAAGGGTTGCAAGGGCCGTGTCCGTGGACTATGCATTGATTGGCCAATTTACGTTCCTCGGCATTTGGATAACAAGTATTATACATTCTCTCATTCAATAGCGAACAACACAACAATCTAACAATCAAGTACGGCAACATCAGAGAGAAATGATCGACAGCATGGAATAAGTTGAGGTGCTACTTGCATGTCGTCCAACTTGAAACGACTTAGCAAGTGTTAGGGTGGACGTCACAAGCTGATTTACATCAGGAAATGTTAGTACTGTTGTTTCTTACCCATACTTAAACACCTCAGCCAGCACCTTTTGGAGGCAATTGAGGGTCTCGAAGACTAGTTTCCTAGGGGGTCTCGAATTGGTCTCTCTCATCTCGGAGGTCTAAAGATAGTGCGCCTGGCGTCCAGCAGAGGTAGTCCACTGGAACATCCGCGGGAAAAGCCGGCTTGGGTCAAAGACCCAGCTCGTCGCGACAAATTACTTAAACCACCAAACTCTCTGCATAGCTTTATAGACGACATACGATCGTGTTATTAGGTCAAACATGTACAGTAGTGTTGAGCTCGAGCCTGTTTTGGATTTTATTAGTCTTCTCCCGTCGCGTTACATTAGCATCACACTAAAAATTACTTACGGCAAGTGGCCCACTGCCTGCAGGGTCTCAGGCTATTCGGCGCGCCCGTTTCCGTGCACCGCTAGCGTATCGTATGCAAGTTGCTCGGGTTATACAAAGACAGCCTCACTGTTACCTTGTTGTGCATTCCCATCCTCATTCGCAGAATGTCCTCCGCCCAACGCCCGCTTTCCACTGCAGAAGGATTCTTATGTGGTGCTCTCGCGGCTTGTGTTGCTGTGAGCCTTTGCTTAACACGTCCTTCACACTCGTTCCTCATAGAGACGAACAGGTTACGTTCTCTAATCCCGCGGAAGTCGCAAAAACGCGTCTACAACTCCAAGGCGAACTAGCAAAGGGTGGCGGTGAAAAAGTCTACAAGAACGCTATCGATGTTTTCGCCAAGACCTGGAGAAACGAGGGCATTCGAGGGATGCAACGAGGTCTCGGTTCAGCGGTATGTTCAACACCGCGTGTTAGATTCGTGGCGACACCCTCACACGTTTTGTTGCCAGTATGCATACCAGGCGAGCATTTGCACCCATCTCGCCTCACAGTCACTGTGACTGACTCCGTGCTAGATTCTTCTCAATGGATCACGCTTAGGTGTGTCACGAGTCCTCGTTGCTACTGACCAAACTGAAATATCAATATCCCAGGTTTTTATGACCCTTTCCGCCGGACGATAAATCGCTTCATAGGCAGGCCTGTGACTGAACAAATACCGCTGACATCCATAGCAGCTGGTGCTGCTAGTGGAGCACTCGGTGCGGCACTTGGAAATCCCTTATTCCTTATCAAAGCTCGTATGCAAGTCAGTTCATCTTGACAGACCTTTTCACCCTCAAAACGACTGATCACTGCCACATAGGCATATTCTCCTGCATTGCCAGTCGGCACACAACATCACTACAAGAGCTCCTTCCATGCACTATCGACGATATTTAGAGCCGAGGGATTCCGAGGTCTCGTCCGCGGTATAGATGCGGCTGTTCTGCGAACTGCTATGGGCTCTTCTGCTCAGCTGCCAACCTACAACTGGACTAAGAACCAACTTGTGTCGCGCGGCATCTTACCTTCCGACAGTATCTTGACGTACCTGGCTAGTAGTGCTGTATCGGGTGTCTGTGTGGTATGTTTGAAGCACTATGCAAACTCTCATCTCGTTCTAATGCTCCAAACAGTGCGTCGTGATGCAACCAGCGGATACTGTGAGCGCGCTAGTCTTCCCATGTACACTTTTGCTGACCTATGTTAGGCTCTCACCCGAGTGTACAACCAACCGACGATACGTTTACCCAATGGACGTTTGCAAGGTACATTATACAGGAATCCTATAGACTGTCTCTGGAAGACCTTCAAGGCGGAAGGGGTGTTTGGGTGGTACAAAGGCGAGTAGACTGGCGACTCGGCATTGCCACTCAAATCCTTAATATGGTCTAAACAGGCTCGACGGCACATTTTCTGCGCATTGCTCCACACACGTAAGCGCTAACGTGCAACGCATCCTGTAATTTAGCTAACTCCATGCAGAATCATTACCTTGACTTCCATGGATATCATTCTTGGGTTCTACAAGGAGTGGATGATCAAACCAGGGTTATCATAGACGTAATGTAGGATCTTGTCTTGATCGGGTCTAACGGGATGTATCTACCTATACATATATTCCCATTGGTGACGCTCCTCACCACGGGCTCGTAGCACAGTGGTAGTGCGTGTGATTCCAGTAATGGGTATCCACAAGGTCATCCGTTCAATCCGGGTCGAGCTCATAGCTTTTTCTTGTTCTGCTTGTTTGTTTTTCCGGATCCAAAACTGAAGGGCAGCTCTTGGGCTCTTCCAATCATTTGATCCCTGGCTATGGCGGTGCCACCCTGGTCATCATGACCAATTAATCTGCCAGCGCCACTGATCGGGGTCGCCTTTTCTTTTTATCTTCTGTTCGCATCAACGAGATGCGTCCTTTCCGATCCCAGTTGACAAAGCTAACCACAAGGGGATTACACGGTCAACAGCATTACTGTAATGCAAAGTACACAACGGGCCCGGGCCAACTAATTGATCAAGGTCCATTTTGAATTCTTTCTTGTGCTCAAATACAGTTCTCCACCCAAGGACCACCGATCCATCCACGCCGACGCCTGAGTGGGAACCAAGTTGGTGACCTGACGAATCGCCATCGCCCAGCACGGGTACGTGAGACTCGAACTGCAGTCAATGAGCCTGGGACTTACGAGATATCGCTGACCAGGCACAAAGGGACTTTGGGAAGAACCCTCGGATTCTGACAATCCTGGGACATCCCATACCGTAATTTGTGCTGTGAGCTTCGAAGGACGCTTGTACGTTCGAGTATCACGGGCGACGACCACACAGAAAGCCTTCACATTGCGTGATGGACAGATCGACTGACATTGGCATCAGCATCTGACGGAAGTTTCAACGGCTGAGATCTTATACCTCGAGTTCTTGGTCAATCTCCCTTGAAACACCGTCATGTTCCTGAACAAGCTTCTCTCGGATGTGTCGGGCCAACCAACCAGCATTTTCACGACTGATGGATGTCATGACACTCTTAGCTGCCTCTGCATCTTCCTGCAAGGTATCATACAAGTCATAGATCTTGTCGGGTGGACCATCTACTTGGCTGTTAGTGTCTATCAGTCGTGTGAAAACGTATTGCTTCACCGTCAGGATTGGGTCTGAATTCCGATCCCGTGCGTTGCTCAAGGCGCTCTGCAACCTCATATAGCCTATCCTTGCGTTTGTCATATTCAGACCATAGCTTAGAAGCACGCGACTCTCGTTTCGTCTGTAGGCGATGAATAAATTAGTCAATAGAAACACGAGTGTTCATACCTTCCATTGCGTGCTTAGCTTCGCCTCCTCTTTTGCGTCATATGGTCCATTTCTTTCTTTTCGACCATCGGTACCCTCCATAAACTCTATGTATGCAATAGGGTATGCCTGTCCAGACGTAAGAAATCGGCACGAAGAACCACAATAGTCATACCTTGACGACTGTCAACATCATAACAGCGACATTACCACCATCAGCTGTTAGGCTGTATAGCGTTGCAATGAATGGGCTACGTTGAAAACCAAGCTTCGCATGCCATGGCGCCATATGGGTCGAATTCCCAGTCAACAAGAGCACGTTAGAGCTGTAGGCTTCCAGGATTTCAGAACCTTCCTTGCGCTCTGCTGAAAGCTGCAGGTGGTTGAATGTAACGAGTATGTGGTTAATAATGGTAAACCAACCTTTGCCCCTACTGCAGCAATTTTCCGGCCTATCTTTATCTTCCCCTTCCTTACGGCCCGTGCTAGTGGCGCATCGATGCGCGCACGTAGCCTGTACCAACCGTCAGTTACTTCGAGCTCAGTAGTACCTTCAGCACCACTGGCAGGCAAAATGATGTCGGAAATACAGAGCACCATTGGCGATTCAACCGATGCATCCCTGGTTGTTATCAAGCGAAATGGTGGGCGAGAGGAGCTGTTCAAGTCCCGTTCGTATCTGACGACACATTTGAACTGCAACGTACGAATCCCAAGGATCAGTCTGCTGACCTGTACATAAACTGACGGATGACTTCCGGCCAGCACCAACGTTTCCTGCAGGGGTCACTCTCGCTCGTAGGATCGAGAGCCACCATACCAGCCAATTTCCAGAGGATCAATGGCCAATGATTATCAACCCATGGTTGTTTGGCAAGTGTGCAACCATTTGCGTGCAATTCTTCCAACACGGCTGTGCGGCCTAAGGCGACAGACGAAGACGGATCAAATGGTTCTGAGATCAAGCGTGAACGCGTTGCAAAGGCGTAGAAAGGGGCTGTCCGAGGGTTTGCTTGACCGAGTTCCTTGAGATTTCTGGGACAATGGTCAGGATGACTAGACAGTCGAAGAATAAGATATCTGACATTCCCATATCCTCAAGTTGTTTGGCACTGTAGGCCTGTGGCCGCAAGGCAGACATAACAAGCGTTCGTCTGCCGAGAGGAGGATCTGACATGGATGGCTAAGTTCGAAGATAGAAAGAAATGTACAACTTGTCCTCACGAAGATCAAAAACCTTCCCTCCCACGATTTGCTTGCTTGAACGCGGCAACGGGACTGAGGGTGGATATATGCGGTCCGCGATTGTTTTAAGATTGGAGGGGGTCTGCGGTTTTATATTTTCAACTGTGAAAGCTCTCGCAGCACCAGATTTGAACGGCGTGACGAATTTTGGTCTGGTCGCAATAGTACTGCGTTTTGGAGTGAAACCCAGTGGTTTTTGAGACATGACGTGGTTCACGACCGACGACGGACGCAGCGGTGATATGGCGGTCATGACTTGAGAGGGAGCATTAGCAGAAGAATGAGAGTTACGTAGAGGTGAACTGATGCTGGGAGCCTGTACATGTCGACGTTGCATTGTGGAGGTCGTTGCAGTAATAAAAGGTGATTTGAAAGGTTTCGCTTTCAGTTTGCTGCCCAAGCTTTTCAAACTGCATGACTGAAGGACTAATGTTGGATCTGCGTTTGCCGATCTGAATAACGAAGCAGGGGTAGGAGTCTCAGGTGCCTGGATAGAGGAGAACGCATTCCTTGCAGGGGTGAATGTCGCCTGAGAAGGGGACACTGCCTGGATCGAGTGGGGAGGTTCAGGTTTGTCGTGTGTGTCGGGAACGTCGTCGAGATTCCGCTGCCATGTTTTCATTTTTTCTTCAGCTGCTCGTAGGGCTGCGGCTGATGGAATGAGGAATGCTTTCGTGCATTCCCCAGTGACAGACGGTCTCTGGAAACCTGGCATTACCGTACCAGCAGTGCTGAACCCAACGGACGTAACGGGCGTATCAGACTGGAACCATGCGGCATAGTCGACGTCTGGGGGCGCATCGTCGGGTGATTCTTCATCGTCTGATGGCTCGTTTGCGAGACTGGAAGACTTGAAAGCCCTGTCAATTGCAGACGCGCTCATGAACGCTGGGTGTATGCGCTCTGTTTGTAGTGTGTCTATGGTCTGACACGGGTTATCTGCACGGAAAGGATTCTCGTCGTCCTCAAAAGGCAGCGGACGAGATGCGGAAGCGACACATGATTGGGACAGCTGAGCGTCCAAGCAGTCGAAAGCGTTAATATCGTCCTGGCTCAGTTCTGCGACCTGATCGTCGAACGTGGGGGAAGAGAGACGCATGCGCTTCCTGGCGGGCGAATAGGACTCTGATGCGGATTGTCTGTATGCTGCGCACTCGCCGCGTAATAGAGGGACGCACCTGAGCGACGATTGCGGACGCGCATGGCGGTGGGAGACGTGATTGAGGCGACGACGATGAGTCAACGCGACACGCGCCGGGTCACATGACCAAACTATATAATGGACGGGTTCATTCTGTACTATGCCAGTTGGATGGGGAGTTGTGGGATGATGTGTGGTGTGTACTGTCGCTCTGAGACGATCGACGCGGTTGAGTGGAAGAGATCTTTGTCGGACAAGACTTTTTTTTTTTTGCTGCATGTATGCGTGCGAGGTCGGCTGTTACATACATATTGGTCGTATTCCTTACGTCTAGCAAATCATTCACCGACTAAGCTTTTGTGTTCCGTGCATTCCTCGCCGTTCGTGCAGGTCCACGCCAGTCACCGCGACCTCTCCCATTACGACGGCTCTTCCCATGAATGGTGCAGTCTCCCTCACTCCTCCTCCCCCACGCACTCCAAAACCTCCTCCCCCCGGTCCCGCCCCACCACCACCAGCCGTCTCGTCCCCCGCCCCTCCGAATCCCCCCGCGCAGTCCTCCGCCGCATCCCGCCCCCCGCTCCACCCCTCCACAGCCAACGGAAATCAGAAAGCAAAGAAGAAGAACGATGCCCCCGTCGATCCCGTCGTCATGTACGAAAGCCTCAAGAATCGCATCGCTGCCCTCGAAGAGGAAGAGGTTCTTGAAGAGGAGGAGGAACGTCAGTTTGGTCCGCACAATCCCTTCCTTCCCTTGCCTTTCCGCTCATCTTCCAGCAGCTGAAGAGGCCGTCAAGTCAGTCAAAGGTATGGGCGAGAATGCCATCCATGCAAAGTACATCGAATTAGTATGTCGTCCCTGATATATGCATCTCGCCTTGACATATCCCCGCCGATATAGTTTGCCGAGTACAAGAGGCTCGAACGGGATCACGCAAAGGAGAAGCAAAAGCTAGTTAAAGATAAGGATGCCGGTTCGTCTTACATCCCTGGCACATTACATGCCCCTTATATCATTTCCAAAGCCAAGGGTCAGCTAACAAAGGCAAATCAGACGAAAGCTAGGATGGAGAACCTCGCCCGAGAATTGCAAAAGGTGACGCTTGACCGCGTCTTCGTGGTCATTGCTAACAACACGTGCAGGACAACAAGCGATTACGGGTGCGCACCAATTCCTGAAACTGTTTCCGGATATCTGACAATCACCTAGGAAGACAGCAAACGCTTAGCCCAATGCGTAGAGGAGGCCCAGGAAGAGGTATGTATTGTCTCCTTGAGTTTGTCTGGTCTCTTGACCTCCCGTAGATCATGCAGATGAAAAATGACATGGCCAAGCGAGTGGACAAGGCAAAAATGCAAGACATGAAGTACCGCGACATGCCTGATATAGTGGTCAAGGTTGTTTGTCGTTACCGCGCAGAGCTTTTCTTCAAGATTTCACGAAAAACCAAGCTTTCCAGACTTTTCAATTCCTGGACAGATAGAATGGAAGGAACGGCTGCGAAAAAAGGTGATGGGAAAGGGGCCACAGGTACAGGTACCCATTTGAACGGATCTGCGAAATCAGACGTTGCGAGTACCCACTCCTCGACCTCCACCAGTACTTCATTCATGCAGTTTATATTTTCCCATAATGGGCGGACACTGGATGCGGATCGGACACCAGAGGAACAAGGAATGGAGGACGGAGACGAAATTCTTGCTGTAGAACTTATGGACCTTACCGAGGGCCCCGGTCTGGATGCATCGGTGAGTCAAGACGAACAGCACAAAGTTTGTTTTCATGTAAAGTTTTAGGACGAGCTACCTGAAGACCGTCGCCAGAAACTGAAGAAGAATTGGACAGACAATCCTATGGAGTACGTTGTGCATTGAGCTTGTAATTGATTTCTCAACAATCCCCTAGGGCGAAACGTTCGCTGGAGGAAATCTTTGATTCTGTGTGCGTATCTGTACATCACTGTCACGATTGACTTACAAATGTTTGTAGTGTGCGGGAACGGCTGAAAGAAGTCCTTCGCCAGTACGAACTTCGAGAACGACATTTCGAGTGTGTAGTTCGATCGAAAGAACTCGAAGTACTGCTTTCTCGCGCTCGAGCCGCAGAGCAAAAGCAACTTGCCGATAGCGAAAAAAATCGAGCTGACAGGATCGAAGCAGAGGTTGGCTACTGCGCTTTATCTTGCGTGTTTCGTCAATCTAACAGATTCAGGCTCGGCGTCTTCGAAAGGAACTTGAGGATGCGCAGAACAACCAAACGATGCTCATAGACAAGCTCATCACATGCTGTAAGGAGGTGAGCACGTCTTCGTTCGGCTTTGTCTTCGTGTTAATAGGCGAGCAGCCGAACGCCGAGCGCACGCAGCGCCTATTTACGTCACTTCGAGAAGAGCTCGAGAAGCGAGGTAAGGCGTTGGATAGTAACGGTGTAGGTAGCTGAGTGTACGCCCGCGGGCGCGTGCAATACATGCTGGGACATTCGAGCTGGTTCGAGTATACAACAATATAGGCGGATTGAGAATTTTGGGACGCGATCATGTCAGATCGCACCGAACAAAGTCCAAGGTATACGAGAAGTAACTAAGGTCCACGATGAAAAAGGGAAGAAACGAGACAAAGAATTACATGTTTTACAACAAAGCGTCCAACTCTTCGACATTCGCGACGTAACCAGACTTGGTGAAGGTCTTGCCCTTGATAGACTCCAATCCTTCTCCTGCGTAAGTGACTAGTGGCGAAAGTTCGATTTCCACATCTTCCTTCAAACGAGCGCCAGCGCTTTCCAAAAATCGTTTGTGCTGATCCAAAAGATCGCGGCGGCTGGTCTCTGCATCGTCTGACCCTGTCCCAGGCGCATTTTTGAGGGGGCTGAATTCCTCCTTCCGAGCAACCTCGAGAACAGCGAAATTCTGTGTGAACGGGAACACATCGAATACAAACAACTCCAGCTTCATGCCGTTTGGCTTGCTGGGTTTGATGGTTTCTCCCGTCTTCAAGTCGATCGTCGGAATCTTCTTGCGTGCGATGTGGTAAGCGAGCTGGTCCTCAAAGGATTCGACAGACTGAAGGAAAGCGGTGGTGTAAAAGTGATTGGCGATGTTGCCGGCATTGAACGCGAGCTGTCCCGTCTTTGGATCCCGGAGTTCAGCTTGCTCCTTGCTGATCTCTGAGTACTCTACGACACTGAACTTTTCTCCTCGGCGGGCCACGACGCCGACTGATTCGGTAGGTGATATCTTTGGTACGACCTTGGCAGCGCAATCGGCTTGTCGAGCAATGCAATAGCCGAGGAAGACGGGATCGGCAACCTTGACAAGACAGTTGTCGACACAATAAGCATGAACGTATTGGACGCCGCGGGCAGTCAGGTCAGAGAGGACAGTACGAGACTTGTCGGATGGGGATAATGGAGAGCGCGTAGCCGCGTAGAGACCACCGTTCCCATCGGGCGCAACAGCGACGCGAGAAGAGTTTTCAAGCATGATTTTACCCTCCATGGTGAGGCAGGGCAACGTACCTGTAAAGTAGACGAAATCAGCACCTTGGTGATACGCATACAACCAAAACGAATGACCTTGCTCAAAAACGATGACATTTTTCGCATCGAGGCCAAAGTGGTCATTCTTGGCGAAGAAGGATTCCGTCTCGCGGCGGGTTGGGCCGCTGGTCATCACATACCAAGGGATGACAACAGATCCCTTTTTCTTTCCAGATTGATCCTCTGCGATCGTCTGGAGCCGTTTGATACGCTCAGCTTGGTATTGGAAGAGGGACTTGTGAGAGGGAAGACCGATGTCGTAACAGCCTTTAGGAGCGGAGCTACCGAGCCTCGTGCCCTGACCCCCAGCCATTAAAAGGACGCCAACCTGGCCATGAGCAACGGCCTGGAGACCGATCTTCTTCCACTCCCCCGCCCTGGCAGGATTGGCGGACGCGGACTCGCTCGCGCCGACGGGGAGAGCTTCGATGGGATCGGCAGCGCGATTAGGGTCGGCAGCATCACGTTCAGAGGAAGTGGCCCTTTCGTAAACCCTATTTACTCGCTTTACGTCGATGCCCTCAAGCTGGCGGGTGAGAGTTGTGCGCTCTTCATCTGTAAGTTTCGACCAGAAAGTAAGAAGATGGCCCTGGCCAGCAGCCGAGTATTTTCTGCGGATATTCTCGATGTCCATTACGATGAGATAATTCGCAGGTACGGTAAAGGATGCGGAGAGGTTAGAGGGGAACGAGAGGAACGAACACGATTGAGGTAAACAGAGAAGTGACGAGTATTTAGCTGTGCATTCTTGTCCGCCGGTAGCACCCGGATGGAATTCTACTACTCCCTACCGACATGTAATATTGCAACACGTTGGATGGATATTACATGTCATCCTGCAGACCACGAGGCGTACTAAGGTCAGATGTGACCGTCATTCTGATTTAATTAGTTTGTGTTAATACGGCAACTTGAGATTATAGGGGCTGCGTAACAAAACCTTCTTTGTCTACAGTGCCCGACTGCCAGTGTGCTTGAGGAACGAAATTTGATCGATCATCGATCATCGATGATAACCGAGCGAGATCACCAATCGTGCCAGTGTGCGACACACTTACCTGTTAGATCAGCTGCGGCCTGCCTTGGCTTACTATAGCTTTCTCTGTCTTAGGTGAATTCTGAAATTCTGCCACAATGTGTGCAGTTCTCATCTTGATTCTTTTTGACAGCTGCGATGGTGCTTCTATTGGCCGGATACTCAATGACCTTCCCCGATGCGAAAGCTTGGGCACTGCGCAATTGGCCCGACATGGACATATATGACGACGAAGAAATTCCTAACATTATCGCTTGTTACCACAGGATTCATACTTTCGACTTCAGGTGCATCACAGTGGAGGTCGATGATGACTTGGTGGTCTTCTTTCCCCTGTACGCCGAAGAAGATCCGCGGTCGACACCGTACACGTACAAGGAGCTTCCAGAAACTGAGGGTGGTTTGAGGTTCAAGGCATGGCTCTTCAGGAATCAATGGGACTCGGCGCTCGCTGCAAGGACGAAATGGACGACAGTAGCAGATCTTTACTACGACTGGCGGCGGGTAAGCCACGTTCCATCTATGAATTGGTACATTTTATATCAATACCGCGACAGGAGGAGAGAGTGCGAGTACGAGAGGCTGCATTCTCTGCTGCGCGGCGGAAACAACAGTTGATACAGTGTTTCTCACCGCAAGATCCAATTCAAGTTGAAGTCAGAATGTGTTGCGGGTGCATGATGCTTACTCTTCATGATGTAACATGTGTCTTATTTCTTCCCGAAATCATACTTGAAGTTCCACTTCCATAGCGCACAGGTACCTCAAAGGTTGTGTGGGCCTTATAAATGATTGCAACACGCTCGATGCGCCTGACGGGTATTACATATCATACTGCAGACCACGAGGCGTACTAATGACCGTCATTCTAATTCAAATCACCATTTCTCCTCTACTTGATCGGAGGAAACTTCTGAATAGTCTTCCAAAATGACATGCTCTGGCCATATGACTCGGAGGGCCAAATAACAAGACGTAGTTTCTCCACGGCATCGAATTATTCAACGTATGTTTCACCTGTAGATCCGCCAACTTGAACCTCGGTGACGTTACTTAACTTGATGCGGCCCATCTACGAGTGTGGCAGCGAATCAAGCTCTGCGCCGGTTGGTGAGAGACCTTGTGTAATTCGTCTCGATAGAATGATGCGGCAACCGTTAACTAGTCGACGCCCGGTTAAGTTTGATGGAGAGTGTCAAACGATGATACGGTCCTAAGGTGGAGTCGAAGCTGAGCCGAACTTCCATTATTCAAGGATTATGTAAGTGCCGTACCTTCATACTCACCAAATCGGGCAAGGTAAAAATAGTAACCGAGCGGCCTTACGCGAAACATGGTTCTTCGATTTGAACACGAAGCCGCGCGGTGTACACAATGCATATGCTTCTCGATTACCCCCGCTGCAAGTGCGCTTGAACGCATGGGCCCAATCATATTAATAGAGTCGAGACTGCGAATCTTTCCACCCTGGATCAGCTGTGAGTCCAGCCAGCTGCACGACTATCTGAGAAACAGCATTGGCTTTCATATATACAGCATGAGGAGGAGGAAACACTCTGGGGTGACATTGGCGGGTGCCACCTGCGACGTCGTTAGTCTTCAGTTCAGAACAGGAACCGAGCCCGGATCTCGATCGTTCACTCGCTTCAAGCAGTTCCGCTCACAACTTCTTCGGGTGAATCAGTCGATGGCGGCAGCCGACGCCGTGTTTATAAATGCCCGTACGTCAAATTTCTTTGCCAAGTTTCTTCGTTGACTTGTCCATTCATTCCCTCTCCCTATTGCATTCAATGCAGAGACTCCTTGCCGCGACGTTTGTGGGGATGTCCCTCGCAGGGTTTGTTTCCTCCTTCCAGCCTGGCTTTCCTTATGGATCCCAGAAAGTCCGAGGTGTTAACCTCGGTGGGTGGCTTGTCCTGGAGGTATGTATGAAGTGCTTCAAATGTTCTTCTCTTCAGTGATGTATCTGTTACATAGCCATGGATCAGGCCGAGTATCTTTGACGACACCGGAGACAGCCGCATAGTCGACGAGTGGACGTTTGGTCAATATCAGGATCACGATATAGCATTGAGTGTTCTGCAGAACCACTGGGATACATGGATCACCGAAAGTGATTTTGCCGCCATCGCTGCTGCAGGGTACAGAGTTCTTCTCCAAATCTCCTAGTAAATAACTGTTGACGACTTTCCCGCAGGTTGAATCACGTGCGTCTTCCAATCGGCTATTGGGCATTCGAAGTTGGTCCTGGGGAACCATATATCCAAGGGCAAATACCCTACCTCAAGAACGCAGCACAGTGGGCCGAAAATCACGGATTGAAGCTCATCATTGATCTCCACGGCGCGCCGGGGAGCCAGAATGGGTCTGTACATCGCGTGATCCATGTCGTGTGGTACCTCATTATGTCTTCCGTAGGTTCGATAACTCTGGACACAAAGTTTCATTTCCTGCCTGGCACTCGAATCAAACCGACATCCAGCGAACTAACAAAATCATCCAAACGATTGCCTCCATGTTTGCTGGTCAGCCGAACGTTGTGCCCATCATCGCACCTCTAAACGAGTAAGTTACCACGCGCCAGACAGCGGGGTGTTACCTATGATTTTACTCTAGGCCAGCCGGATTCGATGGCTCTGCCGTTCTAACTGCGGTGAAACAATATTGGCACGATTCCTACACGAGCATCAGGTGAACCCGATATTTTGATCCATACGCCACTCGGGCCCTTTACCTGACTCTACAGAAACCCACCCGGCTCAAGCCAGGCAAGCCAGACCGTTCAGCTTATCCATGACGCATTCCAGCCTCTCAGTTATTGGGCCGGATTCGAGACCACGCGAGACTATGTAGGAGTGGCTATGGACACCCACATTTATCAAATGTTCGACCCTGCTGTAAGTATGCCTAAGCTGGCCTTCCTCGCGTTATTAATCAGGAATCTATTAGGGCAATGCTAGGTCTAATCAGCAACACATCTCTGTGGCTTGTCAAGCCGAGTCAGCTCTCTCAGATTTCGATCTCTGGCTTATGGTTGGGGAATGGACACCTGCGATGACCGACTGTGCCAAGTACCTGAACGGACGTGGTGTTGGTTCACGCTATGATGGTACCTATGCTGGCTCTACGGCTGTTGGAAGTTGTACCGGCTTAACTGGAAGTGGATCTACCTTCAGCTCAAGTTATAAGACGTTCCTCCGACAGATCTGGGAGGCACAGGTCATCACGTATGAGAAAGCTACCGATGGCTGGCTACAGTGGACATGGAAGACGGAGATTGCCGATGAATGGTCTTATCAAGCCGGACTGCAGTATGGATGGATTCCCCAAAACCCCACTAACTACCAATACCCAAATATCTGCAACTAATCTTGTCTTGGATAATTTTGCCTACTACATATACCCTAACACACGATTCCCTTCACTCCTTTATTAGTATACCTTCCTTTGGACTCGGTTGCTGCTTCAGTACTTGCTTGAAATACGCAGATACGCTCGAGCTCATCTATCTTGAATTTTGTGGCACTATGGACTACAATGCTAACGTTTTCTTGGGTACTATTCAAGTTGACCAATGAGCCTGAGATCTGTGAGGCGCGTAGGTTGATCGTGCCTTGGGCAGAGGCCACATTCAAAGGCATACCATTCTATGGGCCTCTCATGTCTAGAATGTACTATTCGAAATCAGTATATTTCAAACGTGAAACGTGTCTAATAGGTGTCCAGAGGTAATACATTGACAGCAAGCATAAGACAGCATATACGTAGGACTCAAGCTCCGGTGACCCCATATTTTCGAAGTATTGCTTGCCAATCGCCAAGCTCTCCCCTGCCCATTGTAACTATAGTCGCTTTGTTACCGGAATGAAGACCAAAAAGGCGAGTCGCGACTCGTTGGACACTCTCCGGAGTGACCTTGTCAATAGCCGCTGTCATGTCTGTCACGGGTATCTTGCGTCCGTGCACGAGGATCTGCAACAAAATCCGTCAACCAGTTATAAATGCACTAGTATCTTTGTCCCACCTGTCGACCAAGATCCTCGACTTCTACTGCCCTACTTTCCAGCGCCATCATCAAGCTGGATTGGAGTTGATTTTTCGCGCGCTGAAGCTCTATCTCTGGCACGCTCTGGTATATCAACAGACTAATTTGGTGCACAAGATGGGGGAGAATTTGGGCGGGAGTGTTACCCCGCTGCTTGGGGATGTTGGGTACGAAGGATGCCCACAACCCGAAGAGTGACGAATCCGTATAAATGTGGTGGAAGGATGCGCAATGATCTATTTGAGGGAAATGGTTGAGGATGTGCGTGTATAGGCGGGAATACATTCCCTTTCCAGGGCCACCTACGAAAAATGAGCGACGAATCACGCAGGGAATGTCGTCCTTACCGGCTGAGAAACTGCCCCCACCCCCAAGAAGTACTTGCATCGTCGCAAGGGTGTATATATCGTCGTCATGAATGCCAACACCCTCGAACGCAAGGTAGAGGTGATCAAAATCAACCGAATCACTTGGAATGTGCTTTATACCTCCGGCATAATGTGAATCCGGATTGGATAGAGGGAGTCCATCTTTTGATGAGGTCGGGTATAAGTATGACGATGCAGCGCGCGTTAGTGACTTATACATCGACGGAGATGATGATGGCAGGTGAAGTGGAGGTACGGTTGGAGGTACGGTTTGAACGGTTGATGACCGTAGAGAGGAGGGAGGCATAGGGGACGGCAGGGGCTTGAGTGACGAGAAATACTTGTCAACAAGTTCGACCAATTGCTCGTGCTGCATTCCGGCACCCGCGATTACCATGCGTTCCGGACGGTACCAATCCGAGATGCACTGACGGAGCAGATCACCGGTGACGAGACCGATGCGTTCATCCGGGCAGACCAGCGGGTTTCCCAAGCCCTTTTCACCATATGCTACACCATGGAGTACTTCGGGGAGTATCATTTCCGGCTTGTTGCTGAGTTCTCGAATTTCGTAGAGAGCAGCGTCTTTCTGGATCTCCAGTTCTTCCGAAAGAAAAGCAGGATTTAGGACGGTGTCTGATATCAGAGAGAGAGAGATGGGAGTTGCTTGGTCGAAATGAGAAGACTGATACATGATGGATTCTCGGGAAGATGAGCACATAATTTGACCTCCGAGTTGGTCCATTGCCGCAGCCATATTGGCTTCAGAGCGAGAATGTGTCGACTGTATATTGTTTTAGCGCAAGACGCAAACAATCTTGTAGAAGAGCAAGTTCACCTTAAAGGCCATTCTGTCTAAGAAATGACTAGCTCCTGATGTCGACGGCAGTTCATAGCGCGACCCGGCGTCGATATAGAGCCCGACCGAGGAAAAATGACCGGGAGTCGACTCTGTCGCAACGCGAATCTTGTTCGGAAGCGTAGTTAGCTGCAACGACGGCAGGGACGCTTGGGGTACTTGTTGGTGCAGGCGCGCCTTGCCATTGCGTATGACTGAACCTGCCGCTCTCTTCATGGCTGTAGGTATACTTGCAAGCTGTGCGCAGTCACCTTACGCGCGCCGAGCGACAACTTACGTCAGACATCTCTTTTTACGTAAACAGCTCCGACTTCATCGTAGATTCGTAAAGACAACATTCCAATCAGCAGATTCGGAAGAAGAAAAAAATAGAAATATGGGAAAACGAGACACCCCACTGCGGTCCGAATACGGGACGCACGATCTGTAATCGTATGCTCTACCACTTAGCTATGCAGTCAACGAGAAAGCAGAAAGCAAAAATGAGACCCCACCGTGGTTCGAACACGGGACCGCACGATCTGCAATCGTATGCTCTACCACTGAGCTATAGAGTCACTGACACCATGCGCTTTGGATGACTGTTCATTACTATTTGCGTAATGGCAGTGCGGTCAACGACTCAGAATCAACGAAGCCTAAATAACTAAACATCTTCCCCCACCGTCCACTTGGCGAATTCCAGAACCTCGACTCCTCCCTCTTCACCTTCCTTCGAAATTCCACGTTCACGACTCCATTCGCGCAACGCAGTACCAACATTAAGTTGTCCACCTCCAGCCATGAATGGTTGATTGTACAACGATGTTTCATCTGTTGTGGATTGGACGGACAAGGTCTCGAAACCAGTGATCTGGCGAGCGACAGCACGTCCGAGTCGTTCGATATCGTGCGAAAAGTCTTCCGAGGCGAGACGACGTGCAAGATCGGGGGCTTTTAGTGCAAGGACAGCAAGTGAGCCAATACGACCATGAGAGCCGGAGGATCCATGCGAGTAGGAAGCTAACCGTAACCCTATGGTTCCGGCATGGCGTAGGAGAGGGTTGTGAACTATGGCAACAGCGCGTTTTAACGATATCTTCTCGCCGACTTTTGCAATTAGATCCTGGATGGAGTTGGACACGGTAGAGGGTGGTTGAAGGTTCGAATTTCCTTGCGAAAGGAGAGGGGCTTCGTTAAGGATATGCAATGGGCAAGGTTGGATGAAACTCGGTGAATCAGCGTGTTCTGTAAGGAAGGCAGTGGTGTGTGCAATGTCCGCAGCAAGTTGGCTGAACAGTTCGTTTCTTGCGACAAAATCAGTTTCGCAGTTCAACTCGACCATGGCTCCCCGGATTCCGCCATCATTCGCTAGCGCTGAGAATGATCTGCCCGCAGAGAGTACGCAAACACTGACGAGTCCTTCTCGGGCTTCGCGCCCGGCAAGCTTGGCCGCTTTTTGAGCGCCGGAATTGACTAAATCCTGCTGCAACCAGCCCAACGCCGCCTGTAGGTCATTTCCGCTTGCACTCAGTGCTTCTCGAGCCTTGGATATTGGCACGTCCGTCAATTTTCGGAGCTGAGCAACCAACTGTAACGAGGGTTTAGAGGCAGTAGAATACCAGGAAAGTTTTGGAGTGCAACCCGTCAGCAACGTTCGCTTGTATTCTTGTCTGGCAGTCTGAAGCAGCAGCATAGCGTGGAGGCCTTCGTGAACACGAAATGGCGAAAATTGAGTGAGAAACTTGACTCGATCACTTGTGTAAATCACTCACGTGATGCAAAAATATTCCTTGGCTCTAGCCTCTAAGTACCACGGTTACCGCGGTATACACTCCTCTGAAATGGACTTTGACTTCAAAGTCCCTTCTACCATTCCTCAAGATTTGCTCCTCATCCAAGATCTAATAGGAGATCCTCCGCCTACTGCCGTTGCAGAGCATCGTCCAGATTCCAGCGACGATGACATCGCCAGCACGGACGGTGAAGTGGAAAGTGAGGACGAGGTAGAAGTAGATCTCGCTCCTCGAGATGAAGAGAGCGTAGCATCTGTGTAAGCATCCCATATTATCTTATCAATTGGCATATTCCTTAACTTCACTCTCTAGAGCCCCATCAGACTCTGAATCGCATTCGGATTCAGACTCGGACTTAAGTTCCTCCCCTGACTCGGAGGAGGGGCTTGTTGACGGAGCACCCGAACGGCAAAGACATGCGGGTGATGTTGAGGATGAAGAATCAGGCGTGATGGAAGCTCCTGGCTACCTCCAGACCAAGAACGAGATTGTCGAAGCAGACATCATGGTTCCCACCATTTCCGAAGTTGAGCCATCTGACACACTGGAGAGAGTCGGGGAGATTATAAGCATTGTCGGGAACATTGTGATTGTGAAGGGACTCCCCGCGGATCACCTGAGGCCCTTGTCCGAGCGTGCTCTCGATGCCGAGTCCTTGCTTGTATTTGATGATCGAAAGGTTTTTGGATATGTAAGTCGTCCCATTTTCTGCCTGATTATATGTGAACTCTTCCTTACGATGCCAGATATATGAGACTTTCGGTCCAACATCCCAACCATTCTATCAGGTCATGTTTAACCGACATTATCCGCTGGATACCGACAAAGTTTGGTTGTGCCGTGAAGTATTCCATGTTCCACAACGAAGTCATTTTGTGTTCGTAGACCAACTCAAAAGTTTACGTGGCAGCGATGCCAGTAATATCCATGACGAAGAACCCGCAGATAACGAGATTGAATTCTCGGACGACGAGAAGGAGGCAGCCTTCAAAGCCGAGCGCAAGAGAAGGTGAGGTGGTAACAATGTTCATGATTCTCCCTAACACTTTGTTGTAGGCGCGGACGCTCTGTATCATCCTCTAGACACTCTACCCCCGCCCCATCTCGCGTCCATGCCGACGATATGTTTCAGACCACTTATCATGGTACCAACCCATACGATGCTCACGGACCTTATGATGATGACTATCATGCTACACGGCCGTCGCGACCATCACCTGTACCATATGACGATCCATATGCTGACGTTCCCACTTCAGATGTTTGTGTACCGTTTGCGGAAATGGACACCAAATCTGGAGGGGCGATTCGAGAGAGTGGAGAGGTTGGTACTAAGGGATTTCGCGGGCGTATTGCCAGACGAGGTACAAGGGGAAGGGGAGATCGGAATTACCAACCGAGGACCTCTCGGCGAGAATACCGTCACAATCCTGCTGCATCTCAACGAACGCATGACCCAGATACACATCAGCCATTTCCTACGACCTCGCGGATGGCTGAAAGTGCGACAGGGTATGCGCATGTTGCGGATGCGACCACACCCTATCCCTATGTTCAACCGGCTTCTAATGCATGGTTCTTCCCCGAGGCAAACCATATCCAAAATTACCGACAACCTTTCATCCAGCCCCACATTAATCCTCGGTTTGCATCTGCATTCGGACTCAACTTTCCATCTGGAGCCATGGGTCCATGTGCTCCTCAGAACCATAGTAACGACCATGCGCCTCAATCACAGCATTGGGCGAACACGTGGACAATGCAAAGTAGCGCAGGTGCTAAAAGTGAAGAGGCCGCATATAGACCGTTGTAGTCCAGATCGGATTGAATGGCAAGCATTTAACTGCCAACATCATCCGGGTTGACAGACATTATGGAAATGGTTTGACAATGAAATTCAAGTTTCCTGCGAATTTAGTAGGAAATCTCCATCTCGACCGCTCTCGTTCGAGGCGCTTTGCTTGTGCGCGCGGGAAGAGAAGCCCCAGCTGGTAGCACATGGACGGCTGACTTGAACCCACAAGAAGCTCCCATAATCAGTATCTGCGGAATCGAACTTGAGCAAGACACCCTTGGGCCATTATCGACCTATGCCATCCTCAGCGGTACGAATACGGGGTGTTGAGGTAGCTTGTAGGTATCCAGTTCAGAATGATCTTCTCCTTCATCCTGTTAGCTCAACTTCTCCACTTGTCGCAGGCTCTCAGCTCTGGCTGTTCCACCTCCGATGTGGCCTCCTGTCAGACTACCACTACCCCGTCCAACACATGCTGCACCGAGTATCGAAGTGTATGTGTCTTTGCTCATCCTGGTCCACCTCTGCTGACTATTATCACAGGGCCTGTTACTGCAAACTCAGGTATTCTCTTCTTGATTATGCCCCCTTGTAACTGACAACGGAAGTTTTGGGACACCGATGTCTCTGGGAGCCCTGCAGATAGTTGGACTATCCACGGTGAGCGGTAGTCCTTGGAAACATGCGTTTCAATCTCATGCAGTCGTTAGGATTGTGGAATGATAAGTGCGTTTTTTTTTACCGGAGAAGCACTCTCATGCTTATTAGCTACCTCTGTCAACAGTTGCGATGGCACATACGAGGAGGATTGTGATCCATCGCGTAATTATGATATTTCCCAGGTATGAAAGTTTTTAGCATACTTCCCAGTAGAGCATCGACGCAACCCCATGCTCAGCTACTCACAGATCAAGGCGCTACTTCTACACTGGACTTCATGCAACAATATTGGTTGAACGACGATGGTTCCAGCGAGGAACTATGGAATGTAAGTCGTGATCTGAATAAAAATGGGCATGATTTGCTAACATCCCTCCAGCACGAATGGTCGACACATGGCACGTGTTTCAGGTAGAAATTACACCAATAGTGTTTCCGTTTCCGTATTTCCCTAACCTGGGGTACTCGACAGCACACTCGAAACTTCTTTCCTCCCATCTGATAGTCCCGAGGGTATGTTGCAGACAATTCAGGGATTACGCACAAGGCTGAATCCGTATCGAAGGCTGTGGCATACTGCGAAACAATCGTCTCACTGTTCCAGACCCTACCTACGTACACTTGGCTGGCAGACGCCGGTATCACTCCTTCCACGTCCAAAACTTACTCCTTGTCGGACATTCTTGCGGCGCTCGAGTCGGGTTCCGGAGGTGTAAGTACACATTTACAGCGCGGCGCTCGTGTCTAAAATTATCTCGTTCCAGTATACTCCTGAACTGAGTTGCTCGGACGGAGCTTTGAGCGAGATCAGCTGGTACTTCAATCTAATGGGATCAGTCATCGATAGTACATCTGTTCCCATCAGTGAGTACATTCATGTTTCACTTAGGACCCTGGTATTGATGATTGTCTAGATTCACCTGAGTCATCCAGCTCTTGTCCATCTACAGGTGTTCAGTACCCCCCGAAATCTGGCTGATGTTGTGTATTTCTGGAGATGTACGGAAGATGCTAAATTGGAATGTCGATATGCTGTGTGCACAGTTCCCGAAGTTGTGAGAGTCGGTCCCAGTAAAACCACAGCTGGGTCTCGCTTGGATCAACATGGCTCCTCCCATCGATCATCCGTGTCTTCATTTAGATGTTCTGAGGCAGTCATTTTCCGTCAAACAATATGTTTCCACAGATGAAATACTTCCCGATGTTCTCCTGAAGCTCAATGCACCCCACACTACAACGGGAATCATCTCGATTACTCGAACGGCAGAAGAAATATCCATTGTATGCGAGGCCGAGCAGGACGAAGGAGACTGGAAATGCATCAAGATAGCGGGTCCTATGGAATTTGGTTCATATATTCGCTTGACTATGTTTTCCCTGTGGTGACCGTGTAATTAAACAGAACTAACGGGCGTCATTTGTGCATTTACAACGCCTCTCAAAGATGCTGGAATCCCAGTATTCGCTATTTCAACTTGGTGAGTAGGACTCTTTGCAACTGCATTTCAAGCTGAATGCAACCTAGGAATACCGATTATGTGCTGGTGCCAAAGGGGAAAATCATGGAAGCCATTCGTGCTCTAAGTGCTGACGGTTGGTTGTTCGTCGAAGGCTCCTCAGACTGTCCATCCTTGACGTGTGACGCGTGACCTCATGAAATGTCACATAACACGACAAGAGAGAGGTGACGAGATGATAAGAATAGTGGATAACTTAGGATACTCTAACAGAATGACCGTGCAACAAGGGAGAAAAACAACTAGAACATTGGCTGTTGGGTGAGGTGAAATGAGGATAACACGAAACCAACTTGAAGTTGATTTTACTATAGTAGGCAGTGAGAGGGAACATGGACTCGGAAACAAACGAAAAAATGGAAACAAAGGAAGAGAGAAGAGAATCAGAAATGGTCCAACTTGAAGTCATTCCTGATGCCAGCTTGCTCAAGTAGTTGATATGACGGGTACCCAATGAAACCCACCTAGGCTGTGTAGCGCCGGTCAACTTCTGCAGCTCCCTCTGCAGCCCACTGTGCCTTTCTTGACCCTGCAGAAAAGATGCCGAATAGATGACATTCTTTTGAAAACCAATGTGGCGGATCTTGGGAGTGCTGTGCATTGTGACCATATATCTCATTGATCGACAGGAAGACCGCTCTTGCAAAGGGATAGCAAGAGGTCTTCGCCAGACAATAACGGGGTAAGAAACTTTTGACGTTGAGGACCAGTGAGAGGATGTGGCGGAGTGGAGGGGCTACAACCCCCTCCCACCTGAGACTATGGAGTTGATTGTCGTTCGAGGGTTGTGGTGCCCCAAGGAACTTGACTGTGTCATCTGGTGTGCCCCAAAGGCCAACCCAGCCAGGTAGTCCGTTGCCATGGATGTTCCGTTCAATTCGGATTGCGAATGTGATTGGATCACCGATAGGTCCCTGGTGCTGGACCACAAAGCGCATGTATTCATGTTGGAGAGGTGAGTGTGATTTCATGTAAGATGCTTCCGTAACCGTGTAGTGGCCCGCAGACTGGAACAATGTATTGCTCCAATCACCCAGGTTTAAAACAGTGTCACAGTTGGGAGGTTGGACGAGGGCCATAGTATGAAGGAAGTAGTCAAGGGGAATGAGAATGCAAGCATCCCCATCCACGGTCTTTTCTATCTCTCCGGACATGATGGAATACTGTTTATTTAGGGGATTAGTGTTTTCTTTCTTAATTCCTGACCCTTTTAGGGTTCCAGGTTACCCACTGTCACGCGTTCGCCCTCGGGCATCGTCTGGCACCCTGTCGCGTCACGCTCGTTTCTCGAAGCTTGCTCGAGTGTGTTGGGACAATAACTGCTCGGAGCTGGTAGACGGCGGCGTGGGCAACATGTATGCTTGCCTGATCAACTATCTGCACCTAGTATGCGATTCACGGCGTGTGATTCACACAATACTGGACAATCTCCATTGCTTCGAGCCTTCGACGGATGCGATGATAATATTACCAAGGATTTTCCCGGCCCGGCCCAGCAAACCACTGATTGCAAGCTGCGTTTGATCCGCATCGTCATTTTTCAGTTCTTACTAGATGTAGGCGCGCGATCGAGAATCCAATAAAGACTCCGTGCTGTCCCTGATCCTTTTCAGCTCCATTTGCAAGGCAGCCTCCACGTCAGCGTCACCCTTGTGGCGCCGTCCCTGGGCCCTGGGGGTGAGCTCGTCGTTCTTGTCTGCTAGCTCCTCATCCGGTCATCTTCAAAGCAGTGTGATCTCCTCTTCGGTCTCATGTGCGTCCACATCAGTCTCGAACCGAGCGCACATCTTGTGTTGTAGTGCAAGGTGAATGTAGAACGACCGTGTGACATCATCGCAGGAGGAGTTGCGTGAGCCCGAAGGAGGGGTAGGCCATATCTATCGTTTATATTGTACTATGTAGTCGCTCGCCCGGTTTACAGCGTAGCGTACGAATTATGTACCAGTGAAAACGGTTCAGCATGGGCATCAAGAAAGGCGGCAGTCGGCATTGACAAGTAAAATGCGGCCGCTTACGAATGATGAGTATTTCAAGTTAGACGTCGGTCCAGCCACCTTCATCCAGCTTATATGAGGCTTCGCTTTCCGGGCGATCAGGACTGTCAACCAGTTTAGCTACGCGCTCTTCTGCGCGGCCTATGTCGAGGTACATCGGTTACTTTTTGCTTCTCAGTAATTTTGATGACGCACCCTTCCGTAGAAACATACGAGTTGCCGAAGAATGTGAGAGAACGTGTCCCCCGACGGGCTTCAAGGCACCACCAGCCACAAAGGTCATGGTTGCTCCGGGATCGGCTATGAGATTGTTAGATGCCAAGAGAGAATGAAAGAATTCAGGATAGTACATTGAACTTGATTCGTAATGAGCACTACGATCTGTTCAAGGGGCAGTCAATGTAGAACGCAAGATATATCGGATTACTAACGTTGTATTCTTCGGCCAATTTTGAGAGCTTGGAGAGCATCTGCAGACAATGATTACAGCGACCTTCGGTGTCTCAAAAACGCACGCAGATATTACCTGAGCAAGCTAAAGTGTTCGTGTATGGATGTTTGTCCGGTGTCTGGTGCAGTCTATACTTGAATATACCCGTACCTTTTGTTGTCTTTCACTCAACTCTCCCCTTCCGGAGTAATCGACCCTGAAAAGAGCCATGATAGAGTCTACAATCTATCGAAAGTAAGCTTTCCGTGTTGAAGTGACATACAAGGGGCAGGCGTACTAAAAGTCGGTAATCCTTGTCCTCGGCGAAACGAAGAGAGCATTCGTTTATCAACTCCATCTGCACATTCGCCATAAGCACTCGCAGACAGGAAATGTGGCACTCAGACCTGATGTTCACTATTAAATGCCCGAGCTTCCGACAGATTGTGAGCAACGGTTAGGACGATTAGTATTCCGTCAGTGTTCCGGCGCACCGTAAAGAATATTCTCTAACGCCATGGTCCCGTCCACACCAAAGCGGTCCGCGATAGACCGAATGCGATCAGGACGAAAGGTACCTGGATGTCCTATGAGCTCAACACGTTCAAGAAGAACTAACTTGATATGCCTTCAGTGTCGATGTATGCTACCTAGTCGAATTAGCCACGAGAGGGTGTTATCCCGAACACAGACGAGATACCTTTCCCGAGGCCCCTCCTAATTCAGGTGGGAGCTGAGACACTACGCACATTGTATGCGCCATCTGCGTCTTTCCTGTACGGAACTCGCCATATACTTCGCAAAGTGCATTTAATTGATTCCTTGTTAGAAGCACTAAGGACGCTTACCTTCCGAAATTGATTGAGACATGATACCGCCTGTTGAAAAGAATATGCAAATATCCCTTTTGTGTAAGAAATGAAGTGTTCCTCGCCTCCCAGAATAGCATCTACAGATTTACTGCCTGTACTGATCATGAGGACGCGTTTCCGACGATCTTGGACTTCTACCCCTGTGGCGAATGAAGAGCCCTGAACTAGGATGAGTGACA
>JBBPPX010000043.1:2093-135580 GCA_038092235.1 Leccinum boreale | reverse complement strand
TTTGTCGTCTCCCTTGACCACTGGCCCGCTCCCTCTGTGCCTGCAGATCAACGTGACAATGGCCTCCACCTCACTTTCGATATTGATAACCGTGCTCCCGACTTGTCCCTCTCCGAATCATCCCAGTCTTCGCCAACAGCACCCTCTGACCTCTTGTCTCACCAATACGCTATCCGTTCTTCGAATTCAGCGCTCAATCGTTTCTTTGACAAACCTCTGTCTCTCATTGTGGAACCAAGCACGCGAGCAGGTGCCATGGGTGAACATTCCCCCGTCGATGCTTTGGTCCCCAGTATAGTATGTGAGTGGGCTGTCGCTGGGGCTAATGGTGTAAGCATTTGTGGAGGCTTGGCCAATGTTCCATTCGAAACCGACCATCGAGAGGGCAGTTTGGAAGATCTGGAAGCTGGGTCAGGTTCGCGTTGGACGCGTCTCAACTTTGTTTCCTCTCCGTCGATACAGGCTGCAATCGAGAATGCAAAACAGAATGCACGGTCAATAATCTCAAATTCGGACCATCAAGTATCCTATTTCGAGGATTGGGGAGGAAAGGAGATGGAACGGGTCTGTAAGTTACACTGCCTTCAAGATCATCCTCGCTATCGGGGGTACTCATCATTCTACTGATAGCATCACACAAGTCCGATGCGTTTGTCCAGCTCGCACTCCAGCTTGCATACTTTCGGATTCACCAGCGCCCAACTGCCGTGTACGAGACAGCTCTCACCCGAATATTCCAGCACGGACGCACTGAGACAATACGGTCCTTCACGATGGAGAGTTATGCTTTCATAAAAGCATGTGCGAGTTGGAAGGGTAGAAAGGGGCATCAGATTCACTGCGAAGTGCGTATAGTTATGAGAGAACGCTGACAACGCCGTTTTTTGCCATCCGTCTTCCCTTCGTGCGCTGACGTCGAACCGTGTTTCTGTAGGACCGAGAGCCCTCGCATCACCTTTATTCTCTCCTCCAGTCTGCTCTCAAAGTTCATTCTTCCCTCACTCGTTCGGCGATGACGGGTCGTGGAATCGATCGACATCTTCTCGGTCTACGATACATCCTCAGCGATGAATGGAAATGGCTTGACGATAATATTGCCGAAATCTCGGCAGAAACTGGCCAAGATACCTCTTCCCAAGATACCATAATTCCCGGAAAGGCAGCATCCAAGACTGTCACAACTTCAGAAACGACTGTTCCTCTCTTTGAAGATGCTATATTCAAAAAGAGTCAAGAATGGGGGCTGTCCACGAGCGGTTTGAGTGAAGGGTGGTGGTTCAGGGGAACTGGGTGAGCACGCGTGTCGAGTTATCCCTCTGCTTTGATGAAGGGGTGCCCTTCCGCATTTCCGAAAATGCTATCTCCCCCTTCATATTATTGACAATAATTCTTGCCCCTGCAGGTTCGGATCGCCGTATGAAGACGGATATGGAATAAACTGTGGGTACATTTTCTCGACACCCGCTACCATCCATCGTTGATCAACTCTCGCGTCGCATCCGATGGACAGACCTCATCGGTCCGCATGCTGTCAAGCTATGCGTGGAATCTAAACACTCGTGTCCGACAACGTCCACACGCGTTTTCGTTGACCATGTCACAGAGGCCCTTCGAGATATAAGAGAGATCTGTCTGTCGGCAAACAAGAGCGATCAGGAAGGCCAGGTTGCATCCGCATCCGCAGCTGCAACTGCCGACATGGCAAATGGTGTCACGGTGGACGTAGGCAAGGAGCGACACCCCGGGGACTCTATTTTGGCGAGATCGCGACTCTGAGGTAATATCATAGGTGCAAAACATCCCGGAGACATACATTGTATACCTGCACTTTAGATGGGCATTCCTGCTACTTAATATCACCACTCATACTACGTCAGACTCATCTCTAATTCAAACGTTGTGCATAGAGTCCGGCGATCGATCGATCATGCAGCAAGATAGCAACGTCCGATACATCGACATCCTTACAGTGCAAAATCCCAAAATTATCATCAACGAGAAGATAGAAAACAATGCAAGTAATCTATGCCCATGGCTTAGCAAAACGTGTCATTTGTTATATAAGGGTTCCTCAACTGGCGTCACAATGTCGTCCACTGAACTCAAGCCCATCATCCTCTATGACATTCCATGCATCACCCCGGGCCGGCCATGGTCTCCGAACACAATGAAAACGAGGTACGTAGTACAAATCCAAATCCCCCAACGCTCGTCGCCATCTATTCCTAAATCTCTCACCGATCATCACCATCACCTCATCAGATACTGCCTCGGATATAAAGGATTACCATTCACGACCGTCTGGGTCGAGTTCCCCGACATCGCGAAGTTGATCGATTCCAAGAAAGGAATCACCACAAGTCCATCTCCACCAAAACACACACTCCCCGCAATAGAGGACCCAAACACGGACGCGTTCGTCATCGATTCCCTCGCGATCGCAGAGTACCTGGATGAAACATACCCCCAAACTCCCCACGTCCTGAGTCCAGCTGTACGTCGCAAGCTCGAGGGACTCACAGACATGTTCTCCTTGGGATCAGGCGGAGGCGCGATGCGCGATGCGACCCAGATTGCTCCACGTCTCGTGTTCCTCATCTTGGCTGGCGACCGCCTCAACCCCGTCAGCAGGGCGTACTATCACCGAACACGCGCGGCGCGCCTCGGCGAGCTGTGGACGACGATCGCTGAGGATTTTTCGGCGGGTGTGGAGGCCCGCACGGAGCGAGTGCGCCAAGGCATCGAGGCGATCAAGGAGACGTGGCAGAGGTTGACTGTGATGTATGACGGTGATGACCGTCGGGGTGATGCGGATGGGGGGGATTCAGCGCAGGTTGGACCGTTCGCGCTCGGGGAAAACCCCTGTTTTCTTGATCTCGCGGTCGCGGGGAGGATCATGTTCGTAATGGATGGGCTTACACCGACCGAAGTAGAATCGTTGACGATCTCGGAAGGGGACAGGCTACTCCGGCTGGTGGCGAGTCTGGAGAAATACTACAAGTACTGAAATATGGACGCACCACGTCCAGATATGCCGGCAAAGCATATCAGTCACCACCGTTCTTATTATGTAAGCGGGTGTTTTGTTTTCGTATTGCTCTCTCTGCCTTTTTTCGCTTGCAGATGGTGTTCTGCTGTTCTGGGGTAAGGGCCATAAGGCCATGCTTGGCCAATTTTATTGCCTTCTGCCTCTCGTACTCGAGGGCGGTTAAGCCAGGGCCCAGTAGATACACTAGGTAGGACCGGGTCCCTGCACCTCGGTTGAACGGTCGTCCACTCCAGCTCGTTCGCGCTGATTTGTAACGAGACGGATTAGTCACGGAAGAAGAAGTCACGTGTCACAAGTGTCAGAACAGTGGCCTGTGTGAAACGGCTGACTTCCTAAAGGAGAGTCGAGAAGTTTCACGAAGTCGCCTCAGAAAAGAATTTCTGAGTAACCTAGGGGACATATAACGCTATGGTTCTTTCTTTTATATCTATAGCCAACGACTGTACCTCTGCTGAGGTCTGGCCGCTCTGCGCACAGACCACCGTTCTGGCACTTGTGACGCGTGACTTGTTAATCTGCATGACTAATCCGCATTGTTACATCCCGCCTTCCAGCGAGCCCTCACGCTCGCTCATTCGGCTGCTGCTTCCTCCGCACTCCAATCCACCCTGCTGCTTGTGGCTACTTCAGGTCCGTTGTGGTCCAGCATAGATATGTCACCAAGTTGATCCCCTTCCGCCTCAAGAGTAGATTCGCCGGAGTGTGCAGGTAAAACAGCTCTCCTGTTCCCTCGTTCTCCAGATCCTAACTCGTCTGAAGTCTCGGATAGCGGGATCGTCAAGGTAGCGGGGACCGGGGGAGGTCGACTATGGGGTTTGGGTGGATTATCGTCGAGCAACGGTACCTAATCAGTGGTGAAGGGTGGTGGATTGATAAAGCTGTTGGACTCCTGACAAGTTACTAACCTTGTGGTAATCACCAGGAATAGATGGCTCTCATCATCATAGACAGATTCTGACACCTCGTCGGGCGGAGCGGGTTCGAAATGCACAGCTTCCTCGCCGTGGAGCACGTGCTTTTCGTCAAGCGCTGCCATGTCACCCGTGAGGCACGTGTCGGCATGGTGCCTGCTCCAGGATCATTAGATCCGAGCTCAGCGTCCGACATGCCGAGGCGTTTCGTCTGTCACGTCACTCCGAGCAGCGGTTCTACGAAGGGACTCGGTATCGATGCATGATCCCTTTTTGAATACTTACTGATAATGTTTTTGTGTGTTCGACCGATGTTTCTTGAAGGGTGGCCAACCCGACAGTCCGCCACGGTGGTCCGTGGAAAATGAAGAGAGACAAAGATAGAGAGAGAGATCCGTAGAAAATATGTGGCACTTTCTAGCGTACTAGTCAAGTGTTCCGACACGGAGCGAAGGACCACAAATACGGGGTTAAGAGTGTAAAAATTCACTGGAGGGTACAACGCGAGAGTGGAGTCTTTTATACTACGGTGACACCGTCTGCCATCGCCTCTACTGAGCTCTAATTGACTGTCCGTGCGCACCAATACCTGTCCATGACATGGACAGATGTCGGTTACCAGTCCTTTTGCTGACCGAGAGTCTCGCCTCGTTACACACGGTCTTTGCTGACTGCAGCGGAACGTCACTTCATGTCCTTGGTCCGAGTCTGCGAGCCTAACTCGGAGATACAGTATCAAAGATACACATGTTGCTTGAAAATGCTGATTAGGCTGGGGCCTCGCAGCGTACTAAATGATAAAAGCCAGAAAAGGGCAGTATACGGGAGCCGCGCGATCGCCTCGGGCTTGCGGGCTTCTTCAAGCTGGTTGAGCCATCCGAGCCGACTGAGAGGCTCCAAGCTTCAGTCCGGGCTACAAAGGAGTCGTCTGATTTTACATCCTCCCATGCGGGCGTTGATCTTGTGGTGCGAGCTCCTGGAGGCCCCACTCATGCATCAGATATCTCTGATCCAAACGTTGTGCAGAGTCCAGCGATCAATCGATCGTGCACGGAGATAGCAACGACATCGTCCCAGTGCAAAACCCCAAAATTATTATCAACGAGAAGGTAGAAAACAATGCAAGTCATCTATGCCCGTGGCTTGGAAAAACGTGTCCATTTGTTATGTATACCTTTCACTGTCCGAAGGGGTACAGTTGCTCGCAAGTCGGGTCTTCGAGCGTTGTGTAGAACGTGGCCAAGTTGGCGCTGATCGCTGCCGCGAGTTCGGGAGTGGGGTCGGGGTACAGCTCCACTGTCAGATTGAGCTGTCTCTGGTACGCATAGCACAACTGATCGTTGAAACGAAAACAACATCATCGTCAGTACGAGTGGGCGCGGGTGCATGACGACGCCCCAGACGGAGCGAAATTAGAAACGACGTACGGTCCCAGGGTCCTCCAGATTCACGACGTAGTTGCCAACGCCATTGTTATGACCCGGCGGCACCTTGATCAAGGCGAACACGGCATTGAACGTTTCGTCGATCTGGGCAAAGTCGTACGGTCCCTCACGACGCCAGAACCCTTCGGGATACTGGTGCATGTTGTAGAAGCTCCAGGCGTCGTCGATCGTAGCGTTCATGGTCGTGTTCACCGTCTGGTTGCTCACGAAGAAGGCGAGGGGGAACGTCGTTTCGGCGTAGGCGGTCAGGTAGCGCGGGGTGTCGAACGAGAACGTCGGGTTGTGTGCGATCGAGTCGTTGATCCGTTGGGCCTTTTGGAGGGATGCGGATTCGACAGTGATGTACCCATTTCCGACTAGGTTGGCGGCATCGACGAGCTGTGCAAAAAGTCAGTATGGATGCGGATACGTGTATTTGTATTGAACCGCCTACCTGATTGAACAAGGTCTCGTTGAAATTCCAGTTGTCGCCAAAGTAATAGTCTCCACGCGTCGTGCTAGCATCACCTGAGAAGGACAGCAATGATTGGCTTACGCTGTCCCGTAAATGGAGTAACGAGGCTGACCTTCAAAGTTGCCGTGAAGGTTGAGCCCGGGGGTGAGCTCATCGTCTGCAGTCGTATTTGCACCAATGCTCATCAAGTTCGTCAAATGGTTCCCGTCGACAATGAATGCCTATTCACACGATTCTTCTGTTAGTTAAAGCAAACCGGAAGATCGTCTGACATGCGCCATACCCCATAAGTGATGAACGAGGCCAGCTGGTATCCCATATTGAAACCTCAGATTAAACCCTCAGCCGACATCCGTGTGCTACAACATGATCGACATACCTTCCTGAACAGCATTGATGAGCTCAGCCGGAGTGGCCACGCCGCTGTGGTTGATATACTGTCGCGCACATGGGTTAGCGTCGCATGAACGAGGCCACCAATTCACTCACTCCATGAGATGCCAGTGTGTTCAATCCCGGGCAAGGACCACGAATATCGCCGGGTTGATCAGGGACGAACGGGTGGGCCGCGTCATAGACCAATTTTGCAGACGTATCATTCATGGGAGGCGGGAGAGGTTGTGCACCGGGGGTGCTAGCATACGTCCGCGCCACGGCATGAATCTCCTCCCTCGACAAGCCCGCAAGGGAACGATATGCTGGGAAGTTGGCTAGGTGAGGGAACCCTAGCGCATATGGAAGGAGCGCGACCAGTATCGTCAGGTTCTGCAACTTTTTCGCGACCATGAGCGAAGATCTGCGGGGGGAAGGGGAGGGTTTGTCAAGGAAGATAAACTGAGCATCGATGATTTTATATGGCTCAGGGGAATCCGCGGAGACGTCTGCGCAAGTCGCATCAGGGGCCCCTGGAGCGCCGTGTACAGAACATAGTCCAGCGCAACCCTGCACTGGCTGTGCACCTGCGTTTCAGCCTATCTTTCCGTCAATCCGACATGATCAGGGGAGCATTCGTACTCGGAGTACTGTATTGTGGAGTTACTTTGGTGGTGTGAATAGGGAGCGGAGACTGCACCCGGTGACTAAGTTCGTATTGCCGGGATCAAGGTAGCACCCGACGGATTAAAAATGTTCTCACCTAGTCCATCCGCAGTGCCGGGGAGGAGGGAACGACCCACGTAGATATATATATTCATGAGATGGTAGCACGGCTGTGAAGCCATACAATCAACGCAGTCCTTGACTTGGCCTGGCAACCAACGGGTCGTTCTGTCGCTTGATAACATACCACTGCCACGGAGGTATTCGACTTACTGTTCTAATTGTGGCTTCCTCATTGAATGTTAACAGGCACTGGCGTAGATGCTTGGGGATCCGCGTGGTTTCGACGACATTTCTGGAAAACGACACTATAAGTAGCACTGTCTAATATGTTCATCAGTCGAGCCACGCGGCGGTTTCACAGCACCACGAACCTTACTCAATCCTTTGTCCACCTAGCCTAGATGTATTGTGCCCATTGCAGGAGTTCTCTGGGAGTGGCTGTGAAAGTCCAACTTTTCGTTCAGTCACACGGCGCAATCCTGTGTCCGACTCTGGCCCAGGAATATCCATCCATCAGCGTGCAAGGTTTGAGTCAGAGCATGACAAAGCCTCAGCGAGGAAGACGGCGGTGGCATCAAACCCTGTTGAGGCGGCTTCGTGGCTAATTAGGCTTCAGGCTAAGCCACAATGCAACGATATTGAACAGCGACATCTCACATACCGGGTTGCTTGGAAACATGCACTTGGGAAGTTGGGATGGTGAACTGGCCACGCGTGCGGAGGATGTGCTCTCCCGGATCCCACGGTATGCACATGGTCGAACCCGGGCCGTTCTGCTGCGGGAACGATGCTATGGCGGACTTCATTTGTTAAAGTTCAACGAATACCTTCAAAGATATCAAATGATTTCCAGCGGCACAACATCTCACCGTTGGAGCAGTCCGTAGATTGGTGAATCGGGTATTGTTTTCGCATGTCTTGTCCCCAAAAAACAGGGATTTGATGATTGATCCGGCAATCAGAACGTCGTGGATGCGAAGTGCGTCGGCTCGCTTTGCACGTTTCTTGCATTGACTAATGAGACTGACTCGAAACGTTCCGAGTCGCGGGCGACCAGTCAGGACCTCTATTGTGACACCTCGCGCATAGGTACTATCGTGTTCTTTCCTCTCCATATTTGCTCATACATCACCCACCAGGTCTGTGGTTAAGACACACTATACTGCCCAAATATTCAACCGCTGCCGCCGTCTCCCTTAACTCCGTTTCGACACACTTACCATCACCGCACCCCTCAATTCACCCTGGGAATCCACTATCACTGTCCTAGCTCATGATTATTACTATGCGCTCAGTGTAGCAGGCCCGACCACTGCACCCTTGCATGTTGATGACATCGAGCGTGGCATGAGGGCAGTTGTAAATGATGTCGCAATGGTGAAATTCCAGTGCAAGTTGGTGTCCTCTCTGCAGATGATAGGGATGAATGGTCCCGGGTAAGCTTTGTGTCCCCCTTCTTATTTCTGCCAGGTCCGTTGACAAACCACAACAGAATTATACAACTCTGCTCTCCCTTTCTTCGCGAAATAGGCACTCATTCGAAGCTAGCCACCAGTCTCTGTTTGTCGTCTCCCTTGACCACTGGCCCGCTCCCTCTGTGCCTGCAGATCAACGTGACAATGGCCTCCACCTCACTTTCGATATTGATAACCGTGCTCCCGACTTGTCCCTCTCCGAATCATCCAGTCTTCGCCAAAAGCACAACGCGAGACTGGAGTCTTTTATATTACGGTGACACCGTCTGTCGCCTCTACTGAGCTCTAATCGACTGTCCGTGCGCACCACCAACACCTGTTCCTGACAGATGACGCGATGACGGTTCAGTCCGTTTGCTGACTGCAGCGGAAGGTCACTTCATGTCCTTGGTCTGCGAGCCTGAGATACACGTGTTGCTTAAAACGCTGATTAGGCTGGGGCCCTGACGCCCCGGGCCCGCCGCTGGAATAATAAAGGCCAGAAAAGGACAGTATTCGGGAGCCGCGCGATCGCCTCGGGCTTGCTTGCGGGCTTCTTGCTGGTTGGCATCCGAGTCGACCAGTGAGAGGCTCCAGACTTCAGCCCCAGCTACAAAGGAGTCGTGTGTTTGTACATCATCCCATGCGGGCGTTGATGTTGCAGTGCGGGGCTCCTGGAGGCTCCACTCATACATCAGATATCTCCAATCCAAACGTTGTACACGGAGATAGCAACGTCCGATGCATCGACATCGGTTCCAGTGCAAAATCCCAAAAATCATCATTAACGAGAAGATGAAAAACAAAGCAAGTAGTCCGTGGCTTGTCAAACCGTGTCCATTTGTCATGTACATACCTTTCACTGTCCAAAGGGGTGCAGTTGCTTGCAAGTCGGGTCTTCGACCGTTCCGTACAACGTGGCCAAGTTGGCTCTGATCGCTGCCGCGAGTTCAGGAGTGGGGTCGGAGTACAGCTCCACTGTCAGATTGAACTGTCTCTGGTACGCATAGCACAACTGATCGTTTTGAATGACAGCATCATCGTCAGTAACGAGTGGGCGCGGCCCCAGAACTGAGCGAAATAACAATGAAACGACGTACGGTCCCAGGGTCCTCCAAATTCACAACGTAGTTGCCCACACCGTCGTTACGACCCGGCGGCACCTTGATCAAGGCGAACACGGCAGGGAACGATTCGCCGACCTGGGCAACGTCGTACGGTCCCTCACGACGCCAGAACCCCTCTGGATAGTGGTGCTTGCCGTAGAAGCTCCTGGCGTCGTCGATCGTCGCGTTCATGGTCGTGTTCACCGTCTGGTTGCTCACGAAGAAGGCCATGGGGAACGTCGTTTCGGCGTAGGCGGTCACGTAGCGCGGGGTGTCGAACGAGAACGTCGGGTTGCGTGCGATCGAGTCGTTGATCCGTTGGGCCTTTTGGAGGGATGCGGATTCGACGGTGATGTACCCATTTCCGACCAGGTTGGCGGCATCGACGAGCTGTGCAAAAAGTCAGTATAGATGCGGATACGTGTATTTGTATTGAACTGCCCACCTGATCGAACAAGGTCTCGTTGAAACTATGGTTGTCGCCAAGGTAATAGTCTCCACGCGTCGTGCTAGCATCACCTGGGGGGGACAGCAATGATTGGCTTACGCTGTCCCATCAAAAAGGTAACGAGGCTGACCTTCAAAGTTGCCGTGAAGGTTGATCCCGGGAGTGAGCTCATCGTCTACAGTCGTATTTGCACCAATGCTCATCAAGTTCGTCAAATGGTTTCCGTCGACAACGAATGCCTATTCGCACGATTCTTCTGTTAGTGAAAGCAAACCGGAAGATCGTCTGACATGCGCCATACCGCATAAGTGATGAACGAGGCCAACTGGTATCCCATATTGAAACCTCAAATGATAGATTAAACCCCTCAGCCGACATCCGTATGCTACAACATGACCGACATACCTTCCTGAACGGCATTGATGAGCTCAGCCGGAGTGGCCACGCCGCTGTGGTTGATATACTGTCGCGTACATGGGGTTAGCATCGCATGAACGAGGCCGCTAATTCACTTACTCCATGAGATGCTAGTGTGTTCAATGCCGGGCAAGGACCACGAATATCGCCGGGTTGATCGGGCACGAACGGGTGGTCCGCATCATAGACCAATTTTGCAGACGTATCGTTCATAGGAGGCGGGAGAGGTTGTGCACCGGGGGTGCTAGCGTACGTCTGCGCCACGGCGTGAATCTCCTCCCTCGACAAGCCCGCAAGAGGACGATACTCTGGGAAGTTGTCTAGGTGAGGGAACCCCAGCGCATATGGGACGAGCGCGACGAGTATCGTCAGGTTCTGCAACTTTTTTGCGATCATGAGCGATGATCTGCGAGAAGGGGAGGGTTTGTTAGGGAGGATAGACCGAGCAACGGTGATCTTATATGGCCCAGGAGAATCAGCGGAGACGTCTTCGCCAGTCACATCAGGAGCTTCTGGAGCGCCGTGTACATAACGTAGTCCAACGGAACCCTGCACTGGAAGTGCAGCTGCGTTTCAGCTTATCTTGCCGTCGATCCAACATGATAAGGGTAGCATTCGTACTTGAAGCTTTGTATTGTGGAGTTATCCTGGTGGTGTGAATAGGGAGCGGAGACTGCACCCAGTGACTAGTTCGTGTTGCCGGGACCAAGGTAGCACCCGACGGATTGGAAAACGTTCTCACCTAGTCCATCTGCAGTGCCGGGGAGGAGGAAACGACCCAGGTGAATGTATGTTTTCATGAGATGCTACTCAAAGATTCAAGGCACGGTAGCACGGCTGTCAAGCCATGCAATCACCGCAGTCCTTGACTTGGCCTGGCCGCAACCAACAAGTCGTTCTATTGCTTAATAATATGCCGCTTCCACGGAGGGGTTCGACTTACTGTTCTGATTATGGCTTCCTCTTTGGATGTTGACATGCACCGGCGTAGATGCTTGGGGATCGCAGACTCTGAAGCTACCAGTTCTGTGTTTGTGCTGCCTCTCCCGAACTGTGAGATGCCCCCCTATTACTGTTGGCACCATTCTTCTAGTTCAGGGCTTACAATCCGAGAAAAACCATACGCACGTACAACATTACCCGCGACAGTGGTCGAATGCCATACATGCCCCCTCGACCCGTGGGCGTCTGGAACGGAAACAGGTACGCAGTGCAAGGAACGGATTTGAGATACGTCTCTCGCCCATGTGACGTACATCTGACAATAAGGAGTTATATATAACTTGGAATCCTTCAGAAAACGTTTATAAAGGGGAGGGAAGAATAAACGACCCACATACAGCTTAATGGGCGGCCTCGGTCTCTCACAAGTAAACCTGAGCGCGAACAGAAGCTGATTGCAAGTTTGGTCATCGATTCAAAAGAAGTCGTGGAGAATAGGGGCACGGGCGAGCTAGTGAAAACGGCGTACCGTTGCCTTTCCTCCAGACCATCGCTTAGGGATGTGAATTGCCTTTGGACTATGCTGATCGAACTTGACACCTTGTATATCCGTCGTTACGTACCCGATCTCTGTCTTTTAGTGGGGGAAATCGCGGGGCGCTTTAAGGCCGTATATGTCCAAATAGCACCATCATAAACTGATGGTGCATCCGATCGGTCGGACGTTTCGAAAATCCGAACTGTTGCATACTTGTCGAAGCATCATTCTGCAGTTAATTAACGCTCATATAGAGACTCCTAAACATCCGTTGAAGCTGCTGAGGATGCCAGACTTGTCGTGCATGGGAGAACTGCTGGGAGAAGATCAGCTGAATCATGTGTGGCAGAAATGAAACTTTATTATATCACCGAACATCGGGATGGAATATATACAATACGTACCTGGCCCACAGCACCGGAAATGACGGTCCCATTCTATGTAGAGCATGGTGAAGAAATCCTAAGTAATTCAGCTTCGTGACATAGAAGGATATAACGTGCGGTCAATGTATGTTGTCATGGTACCGTTTATTCATCGACGAACGGACATGGGCTCCTCGTAACGGTATAACGTCACGGGAGGCTCCTGGAATCTCCCTGCCTACTTGCTAGTATCCCGATATAGAACGATACGCATTCTATGGGGCCCATCTGCATTGAAGGCTTATCGATTATCCCGGGACCTAGTCACATATTGAGCCGGCCACTTTAGCGACGGAGCAGATATACCTCCGAGCACTGAACCAAACGTTCGGTTATTCACAGAATAGATGCTAAGATAATTGGTTGATTATATATGACCAAGAATCAACTAGGGGTTCACACTCAACTCTACCCACCATTCCCAACGAATCACTGCTCATCCAAGCATTCCAACCTTTGCCTTTTTCTTCTTTTTTGAGCCGGTGTTAAACGATCGCCAACTATCCACGCGAGTCTCTCTCGACTCTGACCAGCAGACCACGGTAAGTCTAGAGATAGCGAGCCTCAAAGTGGACACATACCCTCCCATGCCTTGTCTTCCTCGGCCTTGCGCTTCCTGGCGGTCACCTCCTCTTCCTTCTTACGAGCCTCTAGACCTTCGTTGGCGAGATTCATCTTTATCGCCCTGGGCAATGTTAGTTTCTTCATCGCAAGCAGACGCATACAGACCACTTACCTCCTCCTCCGAACTTCCTCTTCGATAAGTACCTCCTTGATTTTCTCGTTGAGCATAATCCTCCATGGCGTCGTGAGGCCCTGTTCCTTCATCTTTGGGTCGTCTGCTAGATTTTTGAGGCGAGGGTCATCATCGGTGAGGTTTGGAGGTAAAGATAGGGCGCGAAGGAGGGTCGAGCGAGCCGATGCGATCGTGGCATCAAGCTCCGTTCGCTTGTTGGTATCGGACAGCTCAGCCTCTGCCTACCCATAGATAATTAGTACAGAGAGTGCGCATATAGGGAGAACACGACGAAGAGGCGTACCTTCTTGAGCACGTCGAACGCATCTGGAGCACGCGGGTGGGGGGTCTTGTCAGGATGGATGACTTTGCATAGGAAAACGTACGAGTTATGGTTCCGAGAAAGGGTCCCCAAGATCGAATTAATCGCGTTTCGTTAGCATGCTCTGGATGCAATCACACAAATCAAGGTGAAGAGGACTGTGCTTACAGAGCGACAGCTGGCGATATTTGCGTTTCACGTCCTCTGGTTTTGCGGTTTCGTCGAGGTTGAGGATGTCATACGGACTGTAGAATATTTAGAGAGAGTAAGCCAACGAACTTGGTGCAGTGCTCACTTTAGTTTGAAGGCTTTGAGTATTCGCTCGACTTCGACCTCGCGTTGGAATGCGGAGGCCTCTCGAGAGAGAAGCTGCTCCAAGTCTGCGTCTGCTGGCGTGTTCGACGACGAGCCTTTCGAGGACGAAGCTGACATTTTGGACGTCGTCAAAGCACACGAGCTTGTCGTTCGCCAGCAAGTCTACAAAAGTCACGTGCCAAGCTGCACTCATACTAACGAAGTCATTCTCATGGCAGATCCAAGTTATGTCGTTGACGTCTCTTTCTAGGTATTCATGTCGTATTCCATTGCCAACAGGACTACAGAATGCCTCCATGTCTACTCGCTCACGGTCGCACCCTTCCCACTTTGCTCGCCACCAGAATGCCCGTTATGAGCTCCATGCAACCCGGAACCGTAATCTGCTCATGTACAGTTCTGCTCTCGTACGCGACCCGCGACCTCTTTCCTTCTTGCCATTCATTCGCTCGTCTATAGATCGTCATGGGGGTGGGGGTGACATATGCTGCCGTGCCGCTATACCGCATGTTCTGTGCGGCCACCGGGTTTGCTGGCACCCCTTCCGTCATCTCTACGTCGTCTGACCGCTTTGATCCCTCTCGACTTGTTCCTGCCGAAGGAGCACGACGTATTCGCGTGCATTTCAATGCAGACCGGTCAGAAATGCTGCCCTGGAACTTCTTCCCGCAGCAGAAATACGTCGAAGTCTTGCCCGGTGAATCCAGTTTAGCGTTCTACAAGGCCAAGAACAAGAGCAAAAATGATATCATTGGGATTGCGACATACAACGTGACCCCTGATCGGGTGGGTACACGCGCTTCTCCGTGGTGTCGAATGATCGAACAAAGTCGCTAGGTTGCACCGTACTTTTCCAAAGTAGAGTGTTTCTGCTTCGAAGAGCAGAAGCTTCTCGCGGGCGAAGAAATCGACATGCCTCTTCTCTTTTTCATAGACAAGGACATGCTCGACGATCCTTCGTGTCGGAACATTGACGACATCGTATTGAGCTACACATTCTTCAGGTACCCTTTTGCAGTGTCTGATACATTGTTTTTTTGCTTACCCTCGTATCCCAGAGCGCGTCGAAATGCTCAGGGACACCTCGAACCCGACGCGGCCGACGACGTGGTACAAAGATCGCTTGGATTCGACGGCTACGAACATGCACCACGTACGGAAGTGCGGAGTTGAGAGAGTGTACTTAGAGTAGTTGAAACGTACACATACCGATTGTGGGTTGCCCTGATGTGAGGCTTGGTCGCGCAGGCGACGGTGGACCTCGAATCATTCGTTGGGATAGGACGGGAGTGGTGATTAAATGAACGGATATAAGTAGTGGTGGTGAGAATTGGCCGACGTCGCCAACGCCCTGAGCGACGATCTCTGCGACCATGACCTCGTCGCCGCCCATCTCGTCCTCGAGCCCGCTGTGGGACAGTCGCAACCGCGGATTCATATCACCCGCAGAGCTGCAGCAGCTCAAACAGGGCAGTCCATTGAGCAGAGAGGCCGTACCAGTGCACGACTTTCCAGCACGACCTTCCAATGACACGCCCGCGCTATTGTACACTAACCCAAACGATCCAAACACTGGACAGCAGACACGACCCATGCATCAGCCATCACAGTCTCATGCTCGTACTTCTTCCTTCTTCTCCTTTCGCTCGAAAACACACCTCGAAGACCCCTCACCACCACCACAAACCAACACTGACTTTGGCGGCCCTGCGCCCCAGATGGGACAATCAAAATCCCTCGGTCCGACAAGACCCTTCACCGACCAGCAGTCCGAGGACCAACAGCCTACTCGCAGGTCTTCGCTCACCGGAGGACAACCCGCTCCGCCACTTCACCCCGAAATTCGCTCCGTCGTCCAGCTGACCCTTGCCCATGCACGCAAGGTCTACTTTTCTGGACCTCTCATGAAGCGTCTCGAGAGGCAGTCAGATGGCCAACGACCACACAAGGATGACGGCTGGGCACAGGTCTGGGCGCAGCTTGGTGGGACCACCCTAAGCACATGGGACATGCGCGAGGTAGAGGAGGCAAACAAGCAAGGCAAGGAAGTCCCCCCAACTTATTTCAACACGACGGATGCCGTGCGTACATTCCTTTCGATCACCGTACGCTCAACTTTTGACCATAACGCCGATAGTTTGTCCAAGTTCTCGGATCGATCACCGTTCCTGCCACAGACGACCAGCCTCCCAAAAAATTCACAAACGTGCTCACCCTCAATACGGCCGGCTCGAATCTTTTGTTGTTCAGTTGTCCATCGACCCCGGCTCTGATATCGTGGGCGACCGCACTTCGACTTTCTGCTTGGGAAAAGTCGCGACTCGAGGAGATATACACGGCCCATCTAATACGAATAACCTTGCCTGGCGGCACGTATACTTCGTTCGCTCTTACCCAACATCTCATTGACGAAACCGTATATTTAGGCAAGGATACGCTCTCTACCCTACAGCGTGGTCGCATGGAAGGCTGGGTGCGCATTCGCGTCGCTGGGCAAACTGACTGGAAACGCATGTGGATGGTGGTATCCGCATCACCACCTGAGGCCCCTAATCCATCGAATGGTGATGGTGCACATCCCAGCCCGTCAAACGCTAGCCGCAAAAACCGCATGTCCAGTCTCTTTTCGCGCGACCAGACTGAGGATCTGCCACCCCGTCCTTTACTGTCGCTCTATGCATCGTCAAAACTAAAAGACAAGAAGAAAGCCTTGCTCACGCTCAGAAACGTGACTCAGGCGTTCGCAGTGTATCCGGAGCGTCCGGAACTCATCAACCGGAGTACACTGATGAAGCTAGAAGGTTTGCTTGGCGACGAAGACACGGCAGGTGGCATGAGGGGACGGGAAGGTTGGTTGCTCATCATGCCAGAGCTCGAGGCTGGGAACACCCAAGCATCAGAGATGTTGAAGTGGCTTGTCGGTACGTGTTCTCCGTTCGTATTCAGTCGCGCGTTAACTCGGGCTTCAGCTATTCATGATGCCTTTGAACTTTACGGAAGACCTAAATCGTATACGTGGGACCCTCGCGATCCAGTATCAATGATGTTCGCCTATCCCGTTGGGCCTACACGAGATGTGAGAATACATACAGTTGTTTTAGTTTCCATCTAACATGGACCGAAGCTTCTCTTTTTGGACAGAGAGCTCGCGGAAACGATGGATCCAAGGGATGACCGTACATCAACTATCCGCTCTCGTTTGTTGAACGTGTTGCATGAACGAATGCCTCAAGTAGATCCACAGGCGAGACCCGGTGCTCCCCCTACCCTCCCCGCTCTATCCTTGGGGCAAGAAACTCCTCAGCAGCACCCTCTGCCCCCACCCCCAGCTGGCCAGGCGTCAGAACAACTCCTACAACTCCCGCAGCTACCCTCTATCGACTTTGACGGCACCCCCCAGCAAGCTCAAGTTCAATCTCGTCTGGCAGATTCAATTATTGGTCGTACACTGACGCCTATTACGGAGCTGCACAGTGCTTCTGAGAACGTGGGTGACATGGCACGCTCACCCGACCCTTCGCTCGATCAAACCCATGGATCTCAACAAAATGAATCGGAAGAGAATGAGCCCCTGTCAAGCTATGCAGCCGCCGCTGCCTCCATCTCCATCATACACGGGAGCGGAGATGCTGGTTCTATATTCGGCCGTTCCACACCATCAAGTCCCCCTCTCCCCAGCGGAACGTCTCGCAAGCTCAGTGGGGACTCGTTTGGAAGAGGCGCTGGTTCCCGTCCCGACTCCAAACTGTCGCCAAGCGGGGATAATGCTGCGACAAAGTCACAGGAGAGCACCGGTGGAGGCGTTGCAGAAGTCATGGGTGTGAGGCTCCCCTTTTCCCCGTTGACTTCGCCCGAATCGCCTTCGTTCTCGACTAACTCGAGCATGTCAATGCACTCGCCTACTCTCGGAAACCAAGGTCCTGCGCTGCAAATATCCGGATCTCCCGGAGTGCTCGGGAAGCCTTCACAACCACCTCATGGCTCTCCGACTTACTCGATTATGTCGTCCCCTTATTCCTTGTTGGAAAAGGACTTGCCCTCCATTCAGGGTGTGCAAACTTCTCAGGCTTCAAGATCGTTGATGCGCAGTGCTTCGAATGCAGTTCCCCCTGTCCCTGATAAACCCTCGCCGCCTCCGCAATCCATGTCCTCGACGCCTGTTTCGAAGCTAACTCCGGTACCCGCCGCACCAGTGGACCCCCATAGCATATTTACAGACGCCCTTTTCTTCATGCAGCAATTCGACGAAAAGCCGGTGGCGATGCCCGCCCGGCGTGTGCCCACAACTATCTCAGAGAAGTCTGATTCGACCTCTCTATCAGAGCCTAGTCTGTCAACGCACCCATCTGTCTCAGGCGCATCTTCTCCTTCAATCTCACAATCACGAAGTGGGCTAGTATCAGAGCCATCGTCGCTAAGCGGTTCCCGGATTGCACTTGGCCGTAAACCTTCCGGCGCACGTGCTCTTCCGGCTAGCGGCGCTAGCCGAGTACTAAATCCAGATGCCCCATTGGTTTCTTCGTCTGAGCCGCAACATCTTCACCGGTCAACCGACAGCGACAGCGACACTATGTCCGACAATGTTGAAGTCGTAGCTGCCTCAAGACAACAGAAAATGCCTCAGGTGGACGACGTGAACGTGGACGCGCTCGCGGCGTTGTCGTTCCTTGACTCTGACGCCGCTGACTCGCCTTCTCCCGCGCCTCTAAAACCGGCCGCGACGAGCACGCCTGCGGGGGATCAAGTTTCACACTCGCCACTTTCCCGTCCACGCTCTCAGCCATCGCCCCCACTGCCATCGCCCCATCCACCAGAGAACCTATCGGTCCTCGCAAGCCCTGCTGAGAATTCTGGACAGTACAAGTCAACTTTCACGCCGTCTCGGCAGGCTGTGCAACGCAAGGCAAGGCAACAGGCACAACAAGCCGCGTATCAGGCGGCCGTTCACAGGCCTGGGAGAGCGAACGGAAAACGTGCCTCACCTGCGAGGGTGTCAGGCTGGAACGAAAGCAGCGACGAAGAGGAAGAGGAGGAGGAAGAAGACGACGGTGACTCGGACGGCGAGCCCTCGACTACGGGTAGCAAACAGCCTTCTCAAACGTCTGGTCAAGTGGTCGCTCCCGCGCCTGTGCAGGTTGGTGTTGCGCCGATTCGGCCTCTCCGGCCTCAGAGTCGCACGCAGTCTCCGGCCGAGGTTCCCACTGCAACTGATGCGAACCCATACGCTCAACTGCGACACCCTCGTGGCCTCCCACCTGTTCCGAGACCACAAACGCAAGGTGACTCTATAGTTTTACTTCTTGTGATGCTTGAGCTGACGGATGCCATCAGGTAGTACCCCTGGTACTCAAGACGACTATTTCGGTGTCACGCCTCCTCATCGACGTTTCACCAGCGATACACGTTCGCGGACTCCCGACGAAGCTATTCCACCCCGCCACCTTTCCGATCTTCCACAGCAGACACCAGTTCGGCATACTATCTGGACGCAAGTACTTGATTCCAGTCGTCAACCTGCGATGTATCAAACACCTGCGGAGGCAACACCCCAAACGCAGAGGGACACGTTTATACAACTCGATCCCACGTCTCATAGCATGACCAAAGCATTCACTCCGCATGGTTTGCTCTCTGCAGGCATGCAAGACAAGCAAGACCGTTCTGCGAAACGTCAAGAGGAACATGCACGCGAGACTGGAGTTTCTCTAATCAACGTTCCGAACAAGCCTCCACCGCCACAGAGTGGTCTCCTTGGCGCCATCACGGCACACGAACGTGAACGCAAACGTGAAGGCGGCGTTGGTGCGGCGTTGACGGAACGCGAACGAGAGAAAAGACTTGCTGAAGACCGCCAGCGGAAATTGGACGAACTGCAGCGTCAACAGTTGGAGATGGCTCAGTCTGGCATGTTCGGTGGTCAATTCCCGATGGGCATGAATCCGATGATGGGAAATCCGATGATGAACCAGATGATGCCCATGAATCCGATGATGACTGGGATGCAACCAGTGAACCCGATGATGACCGGTGGCTACATGGGGTATCCTAACATGATGCCCGGGTATGGTGGTCAACCCTACATGTTCGCGGCGCAACAGGCCGCGCAAGCAGCTTACCAACAAGCTATGATGACCTTCTCCGGTGGGGATGGGATGCACGGTCCGTCGCCCCTAGCGCCGATGATGACAGGGGGTGGAATGGGTTTTGATCCTCGGATGTCCATGATGGGAATGCCGATGATGAATCCAGGGATGCCGATGGGTGGAATGGGTAATGGGATGGGTGGTGGGATGGGTATGATGGGCACCATGGGCAACATGGGTGGGATGGGAATGCAGATGACTGGCGGCTCTCCCTTTGATTCGCGGTTCTCACCCAACAACGCTGCCGGCGGTGTCCCGACTCGACCGGGCAATCACTCGTCGCGCCCCAGCTCTGCTGGACAAGGATCCCCAGCTGGACCGCGTCCAGTGGATAAAACCTGAGGGCCTAAAGTGCCGCTTTTTGTGACGCATCGAGTATGACCTGTTTCCGAGTTTTTGATGACCTCGCCTCGTGATTGCTTTGTCTTTTTTTCGGTATGCTGGACGTTAAATAGCACTCATCTCAGTTTAATTGTCTGCATTTTGTCGTATCCAGGTCTGGTTGTAGAGTCGCGTTTTTATGCATTGCCGTGCCGGTTCCGAGACGCGACTTTATCACTGACTCGGACTACGACGACATCGAATGCGCTGAAGTTCATCACAACGCTCATTTGTGAGGCAGGATGGGTGTAAAGTCCCTCTGGAGTCTCCTCGCGCCCGTTGGCCGTCCAGTTCCGTGCGTTGTACTGTGTCTTTTAAAGGGGGGTACACGATGCTCACTTCAAATGAAGGCTCGAAACGATGGAAGGAAAGTCTCTCGCGATCGACTCGAGCATATGGATCTACCAATTCCAAGCCACCATGCGCGACAAGGAAGGCCGCGCCCTCGTCAACGCGCACGTCCTAGGCTTCCTTCGTCGGATATGCAAGCTCTTGTTCTACGGCATCCGTCCCGTGTTCGTCTTTGACGGCGGTGCCCCGGTGCTGAAACGAAACACGATCGTATGTAGCGCGCTGTCTCTGACGTCGATTCTTATACACACATACATGCACGCAACATAGACGGAGCGCAAGAAGAAGAAGAGTGGGGCTGCTGAGAGTCATGTCAAGATTGCGGAGAGGTTGCTTGCGGCACAGATGAGACGGGAGGCGCTCGTACATGCTCAGGGTTCACGGTACGTTCGTGGGGGCCACGCTACATGTGTTAACTCATCATATTGCTGTCTGTATCAGCGCACCGTCGTCCAAGGGCAAGCAAAAGGCTCCGTCGGGTCCCGTCGTCCTCAACGAGGATACGGTATATCTCGAGGACATCACTGACGTCGTGGTCAAGACGCCCGCGAAGAAGAAGAACGATAACAATGACAAGGTCACACAGGTCTCGCCGCCGACGTCTTCGAAGAAGAAAAATCGGTTCCACGACCACGATCCGTATAGGCTGCCCGAGGTCGACATGGATGAACGAGTGGCGAAAGCGACGCGGGCGCCCGCGCCCGACCCGCGTCTAGCCACCGAAGAAGAGCTACGCGCGTTCATCGAGGAGATGCGTCCGGAAGACTTCAACGTCGCGTCGCCCGCCTTTCGCGAGTTGCCGACGGAGGTGCAATACGAGATCGTGGGCGATCTTCGGCTCAAGTCGAGACAGACGTCCTACACGCGCTTGCAGAACATGTTAAGGAAGGCGACTACCCCGCTCGATTTTTCCAGGGAGCAGATCAAGAATTTGAAGCAACGTAACGCGCTGACGCAGCAGCTTCTGATGACGACGGACAGTATCGGCAAGGCTCATATCACTATTCCTGTTCGGATTGCTAGCGAACGCAATAGAGAGTATCTCCTTATCAAGAACGAAGGCGTGGACGGTGGTTGGGTTCTGGGTATCAGGGATGAGGGCACCCGGGCGAAACCGATCGAGATAGACCAAGATGTTCGGGATGCCGTCGATGACGGCGAGAGCGATAGTGACATGGAGATGGAGGAAGTCAGCATGTACGGACAGACGTCGTTCTGCCGTTGTATTGTACTGACGAGATTTCGTAGACCGGGCCCGGCTCCCGTCGATCCTGACCTTCGGGAGTACCGACAAACGATGGCCCTGGACGCGATTAACAGGCGGTCGCAGGTGGGCGCGGTATCTCAGCCATTACAACGCCGCGTCAAACCACAGTCGTTGTTTGACGTGGATGACGAGGATGATCTGCCTCGGTTCTATCCTCCGGTGTCTGACGAGGAAGATCCTGAGCTTGCCATTGCCATACAGGCCTCGCTGGACTCGACCCGAGCAAGTACGTCAACAAAGCCTTTGTCTAGCCAGTCCGATGAAGAAGCTCTTGGTCGAGCTCAGCCAGCTGCAGTTCCTTCTTCGCATCTCGATCCTTATGATGATGACGACGATCTATATGCATCCCCGTCTCGACTTGAGACGGCATTATCGATTGCAGGTGCACGGCATCTTCCCATGACTCCAGGAAGTTATGCCCGACAGACCACACAATCATCATTGTTCGGCGCCCCGTCGTCGCTGTTACCTCAAAAGATCTCCGACCACCCATCTTCTACGCTATCTCTCGACAAGGATGTCACGGAAGAGGTCAGGTCATTGGAGGAGCCTCCGTTGTCTGCGGTGCCAATACCATCAGCACCGTCTCCCGTACTTCATAGGGCTTCTACGGAGCATCCCGCAGAGGTTGCCGCTGAGTCAGACGTGGATGACGACATGGAAGAAATTGTCGTGTCACCTCCCCACTTCGCATCTCTGGATACCGTTTTCGCCCCAGCTCTATCTCCACCTCCACCTCCGTTTATGATCGGAGACAACCGTGGGGCCGATGCACGGTCACCGTCAGTATTGTTCGATTTGCCATCGCCGATGCGAACGGTGTCAACATCTGCAGTCCTTACACTGGAAGAGGCTAGCGACAAATCGGCCATTGAGTGGTCCCGATCTCCATCTCCAGCAGGGGAACTCGGACTCTCGACCAACGACGCGTCCGCAGTCGAACGTCCACCAGATAAGGAAGAAAGTTGGGATGCTGCGCAGGAAATGGACGCTCATGAAGAAGCGGGGGAGTTTGCTCGATTCGTCTCCCAGATGAAAGGGAGGGATCTAGATACCGTCAGGGACGAGATTGATGAGGAGATCAGGGAGTTGAATCGACAGAAGAAAGCGGCAATTCGCGATTCTGAAAATATCACTCAGCATATGATCTCTCAGATAATGGTATGTGGATGTCCCGGTGTGTGGGTGTTATAACTGAATTGATCTAGCTGATGTTGCGCCTATTTGGTATCCCTTACATCACCGCTCCGATGGAAGCGGAGGCACAATGTGCTGAACTCGTATCATTAGGATTGGTGGATGGCATCATCACTGATGACTCTGACGTATTCCTCTTCGGGGGATTGCGGGTTTACAAGAACATGTTCAATCAATCCAAGACAGTCGAATGCTTTTTGTTGTCTGATCTGGCTCGCGAACTCGGCCTGGAGCGCGATGCCCTTGTCCGCTTGGCGCACTTACTCGGTAGCGATTACGTGGAAGGGTTGTCGGGCGTTGGACCAGTCGTCGCCATGGAACTTATGAAAGAGTTTCCTGGCGAGGACGGCCTTCACAAATTCAAGGATTGGTGGAGCAAGATACAGAGCGGACGAGATGGAGATGACGACAATAATTCCAAGTTCAGAAAGCGCTTTGTAAGTCCTCACATGCAAGTTCCCCGTTGGGTCCACACGCTGATTTGAAGTTTTTTGAACGGGGCAGAAGAAGAAGTTCAGGGATCTTTATCTTCCGGCAGAGTGGCCCAATCCCCTTGTTGTAGGTTGTCACCCCGTTCTGTCAATTTTCGACCCTAACCTGAAATGCCTATTTACAGAGAGACGCCTACTATCATCCTACGGTCGATTCATCAGAGGAGCCTTTCAAGTGGGGGATACCAGATCTCGATGCACTTCGACAGTGCGTTGGCGTTGATGAGAACAAGTGCGAATACTGACCGGACCCGAACGTAGCTTCTTGCACGAAGAATTAAGCTGGAACGAGAGCAAGGTCGACGATCTACTGCTACCGATCATTCAGAAAATGAGCCGCCGCAATCAGGTGAGATCTTCCGAGTCGCCCTGAAAGGTTCGTCGCTAACCAGGTTCTGCCACCGCAAGGCCACTGCCGCGAACAGACAGGGTAGTCTGAATGTGTTTTTGGAAGTGGAGTCTGGAGCCGGGTCCTTTGCACCCCGGAGAAGGCAAGCGTACGCGAGTAAGCGATTGCAACAGGTCGTTTCCGACTTTCGAAAAGAACGTGCGAAACTCAGTCATCCACGCGGTGGGTCCACTGCGCCTTCCCAAGATGGTGATTTTGCCTCCGAGGAGGACAGTGGACCAACGAGGAAACGCCGTAGAACAACGGCATCAGACAAACGGAAGAAGGGTGTTCAGAAGAGCACAAAGGGCAAGACGGGTAAGAGGACTAGTGCAAAGGGTAGAGATACGACAACATCCACCGAGGAGAGCATGGATGACGGAAACGATCCCCCACTGACTGGTCCAAATCCATCGCGGACCCTCGGAGTCGAGTTAGGCCCTCGACCGGAACATGGAAAGAAAATGGATGCAAGTCTTGCCGAGGATTTTTCCGAACTTGAATATATGGAATAATGATAGTGGTGTACATATACTTTCTATTTTGGTGTTCTGATCCGGGATGTGGATTGTCTGGAATGTTAAGAACCCGCTGCGCACTAGCTCATTCAATCCGGTCGGGGAGAGCCTATCTCGATTAATGACATTTTGGATCACACCGTCCGACCTCATTTGACTACGGCAGACCGGGATATCCACAGCAAGGCACTGTGCCGAGTACTACATCGCCTCATCCTCAATTTCTTCCCTCGCCTAGATGAACGATGAAACAGTCAGCTTAGCTCTATCAACCGGAAATTTTCAGCGGCGGTGCATACTTTGCTCTCTTCCAGGCCGCCAAGCTCCTTCACGAGACCAGAGTAAGGGTACTCTCGAGGCACGGTAGGTCTCTCCGGCACCAGGGCATATTTGCAGAAAAAGCCAAAGCCAACGAAAGCGGAAGCCGCTAGTGCGAATTGAAACAAGGCGGTCCGAGGAGGTACGACCGAAACATCTGGCCCCCACATCGACAGAACTTCTTCGCACTCCGGAACCTAGCAATGGAATGTCGTCAGCTATGACATGGTCCGTTACGGGTTCGCGTGGTACGGACGGGGTCACCAAAGTTGCGCCTCATTTGTTGGTCCCACCAGCCTCTGGGTGGCAGCGTTTGGCTAGACTCCCATGGCAGTTCGGGGTAGTCGCCGAGCTGAGGGTCTTTGTCTTGAGCGAGCGAGGTAGAGGCGTTCCTGCGCGAGGGGAGCGACGTGGAGGAGTGGAGGGACAGCGGAAGGAGGGCGGGTCTAAGGAGGCGAGCGGGTATTGAAGAGCGCATCGAGGATGAGAGTGAGGACGGGGTGCCAACGACGCGCACGATCGTTCCCGAGGGGGACCCCGGAAAATCCAGCGGGGATATGACGGGACCCTGGACAGTTTGTTTGTTTGTTTTGAATTTGCCGGCGGAGGTGACAGCCGATTCGGAAGCCTTGTCAGCTCAAATGACCCTGTCGTGGTCGTAAATGTATAAAATCTTCGGTCTTGAAGGTCTGCGCCCATCCATGTGGTCCGTACTGTAAATTTTCGTGCCGGACTACTACCCTAACCATATACAGGCCGCGGCGAGGTACACCTTCACGTTAGGTCCTTGTCAAAACCCCGTTATATACTGGACCCCAAGTTGGGGTGCGCGAGTCCCTCTTAATTTGACCCTTCATTGAATCACTCAGTCCTATCGTCCTTTTCTCCACAGTCGGTCTTTGATGCCCTTGACTTTGGCTAGCCATGACGATAGTGACCGTGTCCATTATCAAGGACCTCGACAAGCGGCTACCTAAGAAGCCGATGCACCGGCGGCCTAGTGGGGAAGTTGTTTCACCGCTCATTTACACAAATGATATTGTAAATTTGTGAGTCGAGACGCCGTTCTTACCAACTCACCATGCTCACATGACCACACATTAGTGACCATTGGGATCATATGTTCATAACGAACTGTTGTAAACGTTTAACACTTCATCACTTTGACACACCTCCTGCGACTGTCCTTGACCTCGGCTGTGGTCGTGGCCTCTGGGCTATCGAAGCTGGCAGACAATGGCAGGTGTGTCGAATACCGTTCTCTTCCTGTACCTTCACTGACACGGTTGACTCTCAGGGCAGCACGATCGTGGGCTTCGATGCCCAACTGGTGCAACCCAAGCTCACCATCCTTGACAAAAGTCTATCCCGTAGGCTGAAATGGATTCACGGCAACATGTGCGGTTTTTATTTGCCGGATCCAGACATTGCTTTCTCATGTCATTCTGTCAGACTTGACGGGTTGCCTTTTCGCGAAGGTCAATTCAACTTCGTAAGGATGGTTCGTATGGGCCTTCATATACCGGAAGACGAGGTTAGTGTACTGGTTGCTTCCCATTGCTTTGCTGACGATTTGTTTTGCGAACGATAGTGGGGATGCATGCTCGCGGTAAGCATCTCATCGTGTTTTCAATCCGCCGTACCTCATTCGTTGTCGTTCAGGAAATTTCGCGTGTACTAAGTCCTAACGGCGTTCTGGAGGTATGGAATGAGTGTTGGCACACCGAGAGCATTTCGTTCTAACCCCCAACTCGAGATCATCGAAGAGGACTTAATCTTCCCATCTCCAAGCTCACCGCTTTTGAGCATCACTCCTCCGAGTGGAGAGTCATCCGCAAATAGTTCACCCCGGAGCTCGAATACCGCGGTGTCGAATCCTACATTGCTCACAAAGTCGGATCCCTCGGTGACCGGTGTCAGCTCAAAGAGCAGCAATTTGGATTTATTGTCGGGCTCTTCGTGGTCATCCCTTTCGCTTAGCATGCGCAGTGATCTCAAATGCCCATCACCTCCTGACCCTCGGGATCACTCAAGGCTCAGGCGAGCATGGGAAGAAATGCTGAGCGACAGTTTCCTCACGCCCAACCTAGTCTCTGTTTTGCCCTTTCATCTTGGCGCCTGGTTTCGCGACATCCGAAGTCACCCAGCTCTCGAGATTCCTCTTCCGCCAAGCTCGTCCCGTAAACGAGGCGCTCGTCCGACCGTCGGACTGCCGGAACTCATTGATCCAGATACGTTGTTCGAGCTCCGGCCATTGTCATCAACAGCATTCCCAGATTCGGATGATGAAAGCACGCGTCCCTCCGAACGGAAATCTTCTCACAGGGGCGTGTCGACGTGGAGTTCGATGCACTTAGCACGCACCGTTCGGACAATCACGGCATGCAAGGAGTCAATATGGCGTACTTACGAAAGATTGTACGGGCAGGATCCTTCTATCCCTTCCCTCGTGAGATCTGCACAAGAAAAGTATCTCAGGAAACATTTCGTCGAAGTTCAATCTACCACGAATCCACTCCGCGACTATTTCGAGCGTGACTGGATCAACTGGGAAAAGTGAGCAGCGTCGTCCACCTCTAATCCCTCCACTCGAAACTGACCTTACGTGTTCAAGTGATATGGCTGACCGTACCTCCGTCAGAGGAAGCATCCAATCCGAGCTAAGTTGGAACGAACCTCTTGGAAAACCTCCAGAATGGCGCGCCTGGTTCAACTCCCTACCTCTGAGCGAAGAAATTGAATTTGGTGAAAAGCTTGAGCTATGCAGGAGATTGCGCGGGTTCGTATGCTTCAAAGAAGACACCATACCGGCGAACAGAGGACCTGACCAACGCGATTATTATACCTTCTAACGTTTGATACCTGGGATGAGAACTCGGATGAAATTAGCACAGATTTAGACAGCAGATTCTAGGGCACGATACCCCCCACTACCAGCTTGTATAGTAGGCAGAATCGTTACAAAGCATATTCATTCACCTCTGTATCGGAAGTAGTGCTATTTCGGATCTCAGGAGATTAGATTTACCAAATCAGGATGGCGTATCGCTCGTAGTCCGGACTCTACTACTATAGCGAATAGCGAACACGTTTGTCGAGCACTCCCTTTGTACTCTCCTTCACGATCATTCCTCGCACTTCACAGCCTCTTCGACGTGTATAGTTATGGCTGAACCACAAGCTCCGAAACCAGCTGAAAAGCCGCGATTGATATCTGAGTCTGATATCACCAAATACAAGGTATGCCATCCAAATCGCTTTGTGCAGGCGTCATCGGGAGCTCTGATCATATCGCGAAATCCTTAGACGGCAGGGGACATCGTGAATGATGTCATGAAAGAACTCGTCTCCACCGCCGTTGAGGGCGCAAAGGTCCTCGATCTCTGCATCGAGGGGGACAAGCTCCTCGAAGAAGCAACCGCGGCGGTGTACAACAAAGCCATCAAGGGTGTCAAGGTTCCCAAAGGCATGCAACACCCTCCTTTCTTGTTGTTCATCCACCCTCATCTCTCTGCATTCCTTTGCTTCCCCAATCCTCCGCATTCTGACCGACCTGGAACGATTATGTAGGCATCGCCTTCCCGACGTGTATTTCCGTCAACAACGCCGTCGCCCACTTTTCTCCTCTCGCGTACGTGCCTTTCTTCTTTTGCTTTTTCTTTTTTTTTCATGCCCGAGTGCCTCGCCCCGCCGAGCGCTTCTTCGATCGAACTGGATCGATCGAATCTCACCCATGTCATAATCATGCAGCTCGGACACCCTTTCCTCTCAGACATTAGCCAAGGACGACGTCGTAAAGATCCACATCGGGGCGCACATTGACGGGTTCGCTGCAATTAGCGCCGAAACGATCGTCGTCGGAGCGAGCCAGGAAAATCCGGTGGAAGGAAGACGCGCGGACGTGCTCAAGGCGGCTTGGCATGCTGCTGAGGCTGCAGTAAGGGTGGTCAAGGTCGGGAATAAGAACTGGGCTGTGACGGATGCGGTCGCCAAGGTCGCCGCGGCGTGGAACTGCAAACCGGTCGAAGGTACGTGCGTCGGTTGGGTCGACGATGGCGCACGATCGCGACACGCTGGCCTGTGTCTGATAGACGTTTTGACGTTTTTTTCCGGGGCAGGGATGCTTTCGTGTCAACACGCGCAAAACGTGATCGATGGGAAGAAGCGAATTATCCTGAACCCCACTGAACTTCAGAGGCGGGACATGGAGGCGATCACGTTTGCCGAAGATGAGGTGTATGGCATCGATATTCTCGTCTCGTCCGGGGAAGACGGCAAGGTAGGCTCGAGCATCCTGATCTGGGGTGGCGATCACAACTGATCGATTTGTCTCAAGGCACGAGTGGAAGACTCGAGAACGACCATTTATCAAAAGGAAGGGACGGTCACATATCAATTGAAATTGAAGAATTCTAGGGCCGTGTTTTCTGAGATGCAGAAGAAGGCTGGGCCATTCCCGATCAACATCCGTGTATTGGAGGATGAGAAGAGAGCACGTCTGGGTCTCCAGGAGGCCGTCTCGCATAATTTGGTGAAACCATACGAGGTGGTGTAAGTGACAGTCAATTTGATCAAGATGTGCTTTCTGATATTGGTCTACCAGGTACACACCTGCGAATACGTTTGTGGCTGCATTCCATTTCACCGTCGCCCTCCTTCCTGCTGGTCCTTTACTGATCACGCATCCGCCTGTCTGGTACAAACCAGATCTGGTCAAGACCGAGAAAGAGCTGGAGGATGAGGAACTAAAGGCCCTATTGGCGAAACCACTGCGAGAGAACAAGAAGAAAAAGAAGTCGGAGAGTGTGGATGTTGAAGCCAAGTGAATAGACTACCATTGCATAGTTGTACACTATTTGTCGATTGGCAAAATGGCCAGATGTAACCGACAGTGAAATCGAAGTAGTAGTATTGGCCTCCGATCGGACTACAACATTACTTGAGCTCTGATGTCCCCGCCTCCGTTAGTGTCCTTGGTTCCTTGTCTGCGGCCTCTTGGCCAAATTCCCCTATCGTTCGAACGACGAGATCGAGGTTCTCCAAGAATCCGTTAACGGACAGACGTGCCAAACGGACGGTCAAGGTCTGAAACGTCCTGAGATTCATCGATCATCAGCAGCACACTTTCCGATAAGACAAAGTATGGTTAGACCCGTAAAGACTCACGCGATCAGCTCGTGGCCCTCTACGGTCAAAGACCGCTTGACGGCATCCTTTTGCAATTCGCCGTCGACGTCGATGACTTGCTTTGCGATCGTGGCATGCTTGATGCTCGCAAACGGGATGCGAACGGTGCTATATGGGATTCATCAGATGAAGTAGAAGCGGACGGACGGGCGGGCGATCGGGTGAGCGAGGTGCTTACACGGTATGCCATGCTCCGTCGGACATGGTGGCGGTGATGGTAGCCGATAGTGGTGGTGAATAATTTGACGATCGTCACCATCGTCTTCGATGCCGTCGGTCCCGATTGCACGGCGCGCGCCGCCGAGTTGGATCGAATGATTGATTCAAGTTACTCAACATCAGAACGACTTCTAGACGCGTCGCTCTCCAGTGACTAAAATCTCACGACGGGTCGATCGCGTTGATTTACATTCAAAAGAACTCGGGCCCGGCTCTATGGACTGTTGTTCGATCGCGAGATCTACGCTTTTGAAAATTTGAATGCCCAAGATATACGTATTTCAAGTCGACACTCGCACGCTACGAGTTAACCGATCAATTCAGAGTTGCCGTGAACGGGCGCCTAATCGCCCCCTCGAACCATGTCCTATGTCTCGGATCCATCGGTTCAGAGACTTCAATGCATGTCCACTGAATCTTGAGTTTGTTGACATGCGCTGTGGCGTTTCTGGGGTAGTAGTAGGGTACCTTCGCTAGTAGCGGGTCAGCGGAGTAGCTGGCACGCTCTGATTGGTTGCTCACTTCCACCAAAGACCCGATTAGTAGTGGCGTGACGCGTGACCGCTCACACCATTATCCCTTCGTGCCAAGTCGGCGAGGAACTTGCACGACACAGTGATCTTTTTCCCGTTTTTGAAGTTCATCAATGTCATTGACTCGTATATGCAGGTTGTTATACTATAATCATGGGTCCAGCCTGGATCTTGATTATCATTCGCCTAGGCTCGGCACCGATTTCATGCTCTGCCGTTCTTGATACCGCAAGTGACCACCGTATCGTTATGTCACGCCGGAAACTACTAGTAAGAGGAAGACGCCACAATCAATTGACAGCGTTTGGACAGGCCGCCAATTGAAGGTCGGGACTCAGGCTCCCGACTTTCTGACAGAAGCGTTCAACGGCACCGATCACACTTGACTCTTCTGTGGCGCCGTCTGGCTTCTCTCGAGTAGAAGGTTCACAAACTCGAACAGGAAAACAGGTCGGCTGCAGTTGGTCTACCGCCAGGGTCGATGGGTTCTAGTCTGGGAACTCGTGAGAACTCGGCGCCATACTACTAGTACTAGTATGTATGTGTGTATGTCTTGCTAGTGGGCCGCCAGGTTCGTAATAAAGTTTTGGGAATTGACCTATTCACTCGCCCGCACAGAACGCACACTGAGGGTGTTTCTGACAGCTAGTATACACAGGACCTTCAAGCGCCGCAGCTCACTGCGTCCCCTGGAAGGGGAAAGAACGGGACTCAGCGGACCTTGTCACGAATCCATACAAGACGGAGCCTCATCAGGAAGTCAGGATCGTTGTGACTGCCGTCACCACTTTGAGGGACAGTTACGCCCCCATATACATAAGTACTAAGTTAACCCCTTCGGCATTCCTATTTTGCCCTGCAAAAGATGCTAATGGTTAATCGAAAGATAAATAAGTTGTGGCACTTTTGAATGGTACGTGGTACTTATGGAATCTTCCATTGCTACTTAACTCAATGCATTACCAAGCCCTTGGGAACGGGATTAATAGTTCCGCGAGTGCCCTTACCGCGTGATGATCTTCGACAGACATATGAGGAATCCTTGGAGTAATGGCTGCTGACGGCACACGGTCGACCGCGTGAAAACATTCCCGGATCGGTAGAATACCAAGGTCCGTCACGGTGACCCGTGTGCAGCGTATGCAGGGGACAGAGTCGTGTCAGTAGAGGCGTATGCTCACCTCTCACGAACTTCGGTCAGATGATCCCGAGGTACTACAGCCCTGAACGTGGGCTAAAATAACACGGTGAAGCCAACTCTACCACGAACAAGACTGCCTGTTACTTGGACTTGGCGGTTTCGACATGTGTACGATGCTGGTAGACGCGGGTGTGCCGCTTGTTCGAGAAGCTTATCGTTCCGTGGCCGGAGTCCACCAAGAGTGTAAGAAGAAGAATTCCGAAGCCATTTGTCACGGTGGTCCGGCACAGTGAATAGAAATCGATACTGTCTTCGCGTCTAACACCCTGTGGAGTTCTCTGATACCTTGTTCTACTAGGAATCAAACCCATCCTCTTTGCAAGCACATAACACGCGCATCATGATCTCTCGTCATCGCCGCGGACCGTAACCATCACAGTTACGGACCGATGCGACGCGACGCTCGCAATGCGGGCCTCGGGTTGGGCGGCCTGAGACACGAGTCTCACTGGCAGAGGCTGACCGTGGTGGTTCAACCGCAGACACAGGACTCTACAAACAAACCTACGACATTCCGGATACCGTCATCATCAGTCCAACTGTCCATAGCCATCACTGGTCGCTCGTTAGTCACACGATGTGCGCCCGACGTGAGACGAGAAACAGACCTGACCGAGTGTGCGCTCCCACCGCCGGCTGATAGGCCGGGTTTGGCGGTATGTGCTTTTCCCTCCCACTCTAGTGCGGTTGCGACTTCGATTCTCAGGATCGTCTGAACGAACCGACGAGGTGTCGACGACCGATTCCTGGAGCTGACGAGATGAATTAGGCCCATCAGGGATACAACGTTCCATTTTCGCACAGCGTTGGTAGCGAGAATGCCAACCACGGTGGTTGGTTGTGCCGAAAAGAACCAGTGAGACCCCGTTGTCAAGTCTGGGAGAACGGCAGGCACTTTTCTCAACACTGTTGTCACAACAGGTTCTTTGTTCCATCAACTTCTCGGATAAGGATAAAGATAATTTGACGAGAATCTTACCCTTCGTTTTGGAGACGACATCCTTGAGATTAGGCAGCGGAATGACGACACTAACGACTCACCTCCCAGAGAAATACTGTATAACCAATCGAGCGTGATGCAAACAGGTCAATGTGTTGTGCTAATTCATGAAATCCTTTACCAAAGATCGAATTTGCATGTAAAACAACCAAAAAGTTAAACCAGCCCAAGGAATCCTCGAGTACCAATACCGTATAAACCCAAACCAGTGGACGTTACAAGATACAATCCGCGAAATCGTGTAATGAAAATCAAGAGCAGCTACATACTCCAGATCTGGCCTGAAGAAGTAAGCAACGAGACCCCGGGCAAGCTCCGGGGCCGGAAGAAAGATAAATCGATGACAACACATCAATGGTTCAGCAACATTCGAGATGCTGGGTATCTTCATCTAAGGATAAGTTATTTAAGCAACGAGTATCTTTTTTTTTGCCACTTAAAGGGCAAACGCGACGGCTGCGAAAACAGCAGCGCCGACGAGAGTCGCAGCACTAAGGGGCCGCGTCGAAAGTGAAAGTGTGCCAGAAGTAGAGGAGGGATTCGAGCCAGCGTTGGCGGCACCGCCCGGGGTGAACGCGGAAGATGTCGGAGACGGATAAGTGCTTGGGGTTCTGCTCGTACTGGTGTTTAAGCAGGAGGAATCATTGCTATTGCCAATGGTGATCTGTCGTGCATCATGAGAACGACCAAGGTCCGGTGTGGGAGATACGTACTGAACTGCTCCAGGCTTCGTTTCCGGCGGAATCCTCTAGGGAGAGAACGACCTCGGTGCCAGCAGCCAGGTTGACGGTCCAGGTCGTGGAAGTTGAAGTATGGTTGCCAAGGTCCTCGCTGTGGTCGATGAGCAGTCGACCAGGGCAGGTGCAGTCTGAGAAGGACTCACAGTGATACACCGCACGTGTCGGCTGCAGAGGCAACAAGAAGGTCATAAGGAGGATTGCCGGTATCAGACCAGGTGATTTGAGCCGCTTGGCACTGAAAAACATATCAAGAAAAGAGAAAGTCCAAAGAGTAGGAAAACAGACCTGGACAAGGCTGGGAGTGTCGATCGTGAAATTAGACCCCTGTGCGATCACGGATCGGAAGAGAGCGACAAAGAGAGAGACGAAAAGGAACGTGGTGAACATGTCTGCTCAGTAGATGGATCTTCAGACGACTAAATGCCCGGACAACGGGGGAGGAATGGAGGAAATAAAGCCATGGCAAAAGGACAATCACAGTATTCTTATGTGCGTCGGTTTCAAACCCCGAATGTACAGTGTCTTACACGGCCTGTCAGTGCGACAATGAATTGTTCGCGTGCTACTGGCTACCTCAGAGCTTGCTCTTGACAGCGTTGCCTCCTTCCACCAATCTCCGCCGCTTCGTGATCCTGTTCACATTGTCAGCAAACTCGTCTCATTAATATACCCGATCAGGAATATCTCACCCAGAATGCATTATTACGCTTGGTTCCTTGCCAATGCCTTGCACCGCTTGGCGCTCTTCAATTGTGACATACGGTCGCTCGGACGCGCCAACGTAGATCTGTCTCGGACGCCAAATCTTGACCCCTTCCGGAGACAGCATCATCTGCAATACCGTCAGCAACATCATGACTGAATGGCAAGAAAGTAAGCACCTGGCGCCAATGTGCAAGCCACCCTACGACACGGGGCACGACGAACAGGACTGGGAAAAAGTCCATCGGGAAACCTGGAGATCATAAGTTCGCTACCGAATTACGATTATTGACCAAAAGTCATACCCATTGCGCGATAAATCAGCCCACTACAGAAACAAGCGAAGTGCATCAGTATTTGCATTGCTCGGTCGCAAAAATGATCATACCTCCAAAAGTCCACGTTGGGAGCCAGCTTCCGTGAGACGAAATAATCGTCTTTGAGGGCAGCATCGTGCAACGCCATTGCAGTGTTGAGCAAAGGATCAGCACCCGTGCTGCACGACGAGAGCGTTAAACGAGTTCATAAGAAGCAAGTCGGAGACGCACACTGCGAATACTTCATTGGCAATCTTTCTGATGATGAATGACCGTGGATCAGACTATCAGAAAACAACTTTAGACGAATGGTCTTCCTGGTAGGTGGAATGGCACACGTACGGTCTTGTAAACACGATGCCCAAACCCGCTAAGCACCTTCTCCCGGCGCTTCACAGCTGCGAGGAAACTCGGAACGTTCTCGGGACTAGAATCCAGACATTAGCTGCTGCAGAGTAAGCCAATCCCCTACGGTCGTACCTTCCAACAGATATCAGCATCCGGATCACGGCTTCGTTCGCGCCACCATGAAGGGGTCCACTGAATATTGAATTCAATGAGCGCAGGCTTTCCAAAAGGGTACGATGATGCTTACTACAGCGAAGCGCAGCCCGCTGCAATTGCGCTATATGGATCCGGGAGGGACGATCCCGTTTGAAGGACAGTCGTACTGGATGCGTTCATCTCGTGGTCAGCATGAAGGATGAACAGAATATCCAATGCGCGGACAAGGACGGGATGAGGTTTGTACGTGACCCCGCTGGATGCCGACGTAGATGGGAACGCGTCGCTATGAGAGAGATGGTCGAGCTGGAAAAGGAACCTGATATGATGCGTCCATAGTCATTACCATTACCATGCCGTAGCGTGAGGGAGCGTAGCAAGTACATACGATTCGGCATAGCTCATCCCGGTGGGGGGTATCACAAACTCTCTTCCTTGTCGGACGCGGTAGGCCATTGCAGCGAGGGTCGTGGCTTTCCCTATGATCCTGTAAATCTGCTTGTCCATGTTCTGCAGGGCGACCGGGTCCGCCTTGGCGCCGTTAGTGTACAAGTTCTGGCCTAGAAACGGGCGCGAACAGGGTCACATCAGCGTTTCGTCCCGCTTCGACAAATTCGCAGACGATACCTTGGAGAGATGGGTTTGCCTCGCTGTAATAGGACCCCAAGTACGCGAAAGCACTGGTCAGGATGGCCATCGGATGCGCGTCGTATCTGAAGGCGCGGAAGAACCCGGCTGCCTCCGCATGCATCACGCCGTGATTGAGAACTTCGCGTTCAAAGTGAGAGAGCTGGGCCCGGGTGGGTAGGGGGCCATAGATGAGGAGGTATGCACACTCGAGGAACGAGGACTGGGAGGCGAGTTGTTCGATGGGGTAGCCTCTGGGAAGGACGGTCCGTGAGCAATGAAGGAGGGTGGATGTATAAGAGCACGAAATACCGGTAACGCAGGATGCCATTGTCGCCGTCGATGTAGGTGATACTGCTCTCCACGACGGCAGTGTTCAGGAAACCTCGGTCGGAAACGCGCAGACCGCGCTCGGTCTCGTCTTCCGGGCGGTCATTTGGGCCGGGTTGAGCGCGAATGGACTTGAAAGCGGGAGCAGGAATGGCGTTGTGAGATATGCTGCGAGGAAGGTTGAGTTCGATCACAAGTTACAGGTGTGAATATACGTACGGTACTTTGTATTGCTTTCCGGTTCGGTTGTCTACGACGGTCAGCGAGTCGTCCCGCTTGACGGTTGAGGATGGCGTGTCTTGTCCCATGACTTGTTGAATTCCATGAAAGTACAAGTCGGTTTAAGTAGCCTCGGCTCATCGGGTGAGAGTTGGATCCGATTTCACATGTCTCAACTAGTAGTTCGTACAAAAAATGGTATGCAAATACAACTGTCTCGTCTCATGCAGCCCCTTCAATAGTCTTCTTCTCTCGAGTCAACCATCCTGACAGATATCAGACGAGATGAAGTACACAGCCAGGACTGAACATACCTCGCAACTTTTGATCATGTGCCTTTTGTCTCTCGCGATCTACCGCCCGCTGACGTGCTAATTCTGCGTCAACCAGTGGCGCCTCTGTGTGATTACCGTGTCAAGTCAGCAGCCATATTCAAAGAAACTTATCGATGCATACCGTTGGGAGCAACCTTTTTCGCTTCTGTGAGGGCGATCTCGGCTCTCTCAAAAAACCCTAGCTCCCCCAACGCCTTGCCTTTTCGAAACAGCGCCTTGGAGTTGGCCGGGTTCTTTGCGATCGCCTGCATCGTCCCAGTCGTCGGACCCAGGGTGTGAGAGGTTGTGATGTATTCACCTTATCTGCGGTATCTACGGCACGTTTCCAGTTTTCTTGTTTGATGTGGCACGCCGACATATTGGCATAGATCTTCTCGAGCATGTAATCTATCTGTCGAATGTCGGACATTTGTTAACAGCTGGAAAGTTAGATGACATGACTACCTACTTCGGTCTTCTCATCTTTAGCACTGGCAGCCTCATCGACGGCGGAGATTGGAGGGGAAGAGGGGAAGCCCATTCCAAGGGACTTGAGTGCGTTTCTGAGTCACAAGGGAGACGCGCTTGTGAGGATCCTAGGGCGAGAGAGTTGTGCATGTCGACCAACGTACGTACTTGTCGAGTCCGTGAAGATACATGAGGGCCTATTAAATCGGTGAGATCCAGACCTTTCAAATGAACCCGTAATCTTGAACCGTACCTCGTGATAAGATCGCAACGCTGCATTCACCGAATAATCTGAATCAGACGCGTCACTGCCAAGTGGAAAGAGACGCACCACTCTTGAGATCGCCGTCCTTGAACGATGTATCTGCGAGTTCCTTCTTTTCGCGCGATGTACTTAGCTTGACTTCAACTTCGGACCGCTCTTCTTGGGTCAGGACCACCGCGTTCGGGTCGAGGGCGACGGGTGGCTCTGCATGATCCGATGCTGATGTTGATGCGACGGAATCGAGGGTTTCTGCATTCTCAGACATTATTGGGCTCGATACGAAACAAATCCAAGTACCAGCGAAATCTGAAGGGGGTGCAGGGGATATATTTGTCCATGTTGTTCCTCCTTCCACATTCGGACGCTCCCTCGCCAACCGACGGACGCTTGTTTTCGATACCACTTGACTAGACATGGCTCTCCTCAGTAACATCCTCGGTTTCTCCGTCTTTGGTCTTGCGTCGCGTTTTGGTCAGCTCGCAATACAAAAACGAAATCTTATGGACAGTATGTTCTTCTCCGTAGCCGTTGAGCTCCGTATGCGACGCCCTTTTCTTCCAGACCTAGCTGGACATGCCATTGCAATGGCTGCATTCGGATATGCTGGCTACTGGATGCATCACTACGAAGTACGGACGAGCGAGCTCATTGCATGGAAACGTGAGGAGATACAGGCCAGGGCGGATGCTCAAAGGGCAGAATGATGTGGACCAAGAAGCCCACATGTGGGGTCGTGCTTGTGGTTCGACCTGGCGTAGGTTCGTAATTTGCTCCAGGGGTATCTGACCACTGACGCGTTGCCCGCGAGAAGAGATGCTATGACACAAATTGTTCTATCTAGAAGTTGTTGATACCTCCATCCGGGAAAAGTGCACGCAGAGTGACCGTGCTCTACGAGAGTTTCCGTGCCGTGTGTAAGGTTCCAAGTGCGTCATCGAACGCCACCTGCCACCTACCAGCCAGGCTAGCCACTGTTTACTCCTTGCATCCTCACCTTCGTGATGATCAGAAAGCGTGCGTCACGGACCTGCAGTGGTCCCCACTTCTATTTCACGACCCCTCTCCCTGGACGAGCCAACGCAGTCCGGATATGAACGACCACGGATACAGCACGTTTCGGGGTCGTCTCCTCAACGATGTATGCGTCGGACCTTGAAAGAACAGTATAAGAGAAGGTCAGTCGAGGGACTGTGTCGCTGGCCCACTAGAAATGAACCATTAAGAATACGACATTGCCTAACATCGACTACCATGCGTTTCCTTCTCCTCTTGCTCGTGCTTAGCTTTGTAGCCACTTCCACGTTCTTTTTTGCAGAAGCTAGAAAGGTATGTCATTCGTCGTTTACCACATTGACCCTGACTGTTTCATCGCTAGCCGCATAGATCCTCCAAACTTAGGATGGAGGCCATCAGAACATCTAGAGGGGACTTTTAAGCGCTAAGTCCCCACCCCTGGTGTATCATAATCACGAGGTGTGTGGCAAGGCCGCGGTGTGCATCATAGATGTTGATGACATGCGTTGATGGCAGTACTGTTTTCTGTTAATCACGTTTCGGTCCTGGCGACTTGTCCGCCTTTGTTCCACCTACTTTTGTACGATGTACACGTGTAGTCTCATGTACTTGTATACACAAATCACACACGCGAAGTGATCTCAACGAGGGAAACCACGAGGCAAGGAACGTGTACCGCGGAGTTTGAAATGACAATGGTTCGGGTATCATCGGAGTTGGAACAGTGGAAGTAACATAGTATTATGTAATATTCAACTGTTAACGCGAACGACGACAACGACGACGCCGACGAACACCCCGATTCATTCGAATTGCTGAGACGTTCCTTGCGTCGTCTTTTATTATTTCTTTTTGTTTTTTTTTGACATCCGCTCGTTTTGTTCATGATGTCCTTGTCCCCGTTCGCTCTCATCGTGCCTCGTCCAAACATCCCCGGCGCCCCACGCACGCCAAATCGCAGCCCCGTCGCGTCTCACATCTTCCTGTCCCCGCCATCGAATCGAAACAGCACGGACTCGTGGAACAGCTCAAATTACGACTTCGAGGACCCGAACGCAGTGTGGAAGGAAGATCAAGTCAGGCTCCTGTCCAGAGTTCGTCTCGTTCGTTCGCCGTGGTTCGATCCCGCTTATATCTCATTTCAGACACTCGACGCCCTCCCGGCGCACCTTATCACACCCTTCAACGGTTCCGTGCCCCCACCTAATCTGCTTGATAAGATTGCCCGTGGCGTATCAGCAGCCAAAGGCCCCAATGATTGGCCGCACTCTATTCGGGCGACACGCTTGAAACTTCTAGAGCTAGCCCGTCTCAAGGCCCAGGAAGAGAGGCGCAGGACCACTGTCGAGGAGGAGTGCGTACCGCTGGGTGTGGTAGTGTGTCAACGGAGCAACGGGGCGAGAACACCCGAGTCCGCGGAAGTACTGCAGCTACGAACCAACACTCCCATTCATTTACGGCGCCCGGTTTATCGTCAATCCAGCATGGACTTCTTGGACCCGGACCAATCCGATCGGAGTGAATGTATCGCACGGTACGTATACCTTCCATCTTTCTCGTCATTTGATCACTGACGAATTCTCGGGCGCATATAGTCTCTCAAGTCGTCTTCAACGCCACGACCGTGTATTACATCATCCCTATCTTCGACCTGCGCACGTTCGCCATCGGGCAGAGCACAACAAATCTTCCCCATCGACCCCCAGTTCGTCAACTCTCAACTCAGGTCTCTATTCTGGAGCTCGCAAGTCGACTATCTCGGCGGCGTCCACTTCCTCTTCCTCGTTCGGCTCCCCAATGTCGATCTCTGCTCCACTTCGCCCATCATCTCTTCGCCGCGCTTCCACTGTCACCCTAGCGAGCACGAGTGAGATGCACCTTGGTGCTGATCCCGACAGCGAGAACGTCTCGAAAAGTGCCAACTTTCGGCGCAGTGGTGGGTATCTCGATGTGGGTGCGGATAAGGCTATGCTTTCAGTCAAGCGGGCGCTTTCGCACAACGGCGCCGGTAGTGCTATTCCGGCAGTGCCTGCAACGCCTGCTAGCAAACCAAAGAAACTCAAGTCGACACCTGTTACTGCGGCCGGTTCCTACCGGAAGGCTACTCCCAATCCCGCGGCCGGAGAGACGAAGCCATTGCCTCGGACCCCTCCCAATGAGCCTCATGCGTTGGCCTTGGAGAAAGAAACGCCGAACCGGACGGATAAGCACACGAAGTTTAGGAAGGGCCACAAACCTCAGCTCTCGGTTTCCTCTGACGAGGAGGAAAAAATCCGCTCCAAATCCGCAAAGAAAGTCCGCACGCGTGCACCCTCTTGGTCCAACCCTCTTGCATCCCCAGCACACGCACAACCGTCATTGCTTTTGTCGTCGGCGCTTCCCAGAAAAATAGAGGGCAGCGATTCGGGTCGCAGCACAAGCACCGGCATAAGGTCCAAGAAGTCTACGTCATCGAGTTCGTCGACGGATAACGATCTCTCGACCGCTAGCACGGAGACAGCTGCCACTACTGTTTCCGCCTCTTCCGTGTGTGCATCTCCAGCCAAACTACTATCGCCTAGGAATACCCATATCCAGGCTCCACCTCCCACCCATTCACCAGTGGAGGTGAAGAAACCCGCCCGTCGAAATCCCGTACGCAATCCATCTATGTTTGGCCACGAATTGCCCTGCCCCCAGCGCACGCCTACGTCTCCCACGCGCATTCCCGTCTCATCCCCGATGCCACTCTCACCACCTGCCAGTTGTGCTGCCACTCCAGCCAGTCCCTCTTCCACATCGCCCATACTCGCATCCTTGCGCCCGCGTACCCTTCGCAGGGCCGCTCGACGTATCTCCTTTGGAGGTGCGGCTGCAAACGGAAACCCCCTGAGCTCAACCGAAAACTCACGACGCCAGGATGGGGAAGCACCTACTCTTGGCAGTGCTTTTCAGCTTGCGTAAGCGTGGTTGATGGAACGTCCATCCTTCCGATTTGTCAATGCTGCATATCACTCGTCTCATGTTTCCGTACAACTCCTTTGATCTTCCATGCTTTCGGTTTCGAGAATTCACTAACGCAAGCTTCATTGCCAAATCTGACGGCCCTTCTAATCATGCCTGTTCACCGTCGTTCCTGTATCCATCCTTTGTAACATTCGCCTCATGGATCCCCTATCGTCTTTTCGTTCGTTTTACGCTCGGTCGTCCTGTCACAATCACTGCATTTCCTATCTTTCACGAAGTGTACATTCCTGTCTTTGATCTCCTTTGGCTTCACCCTGGCCCACTCCGTCTGCAGTCCATACCGCATCGCACCTGCTCTCACATTCCTTCAACTAACGTTATTCGCCGGAGGTATGTCCCATTCCGAACATTCGACGACCTAAGCTCATTGTATGCGTAGATTTCTTTCTTCGCTGCATCATCACCCTCCTTGATCGTATTCGTCGCGTACCGATCGACGCGCTCCTCATCTCAACGCTCCCTATTTTCTGACTTTTTCATCGACATCTACCTATCGGATTCCACTGCTGTATGATGGCCAACGGAGAAGACCTAGCGTTTTACCCGTTCATTCCTCCGAATTTCCGTTTTCTACTTCGGCTGACTGCATTATCTGTGGGAGTTGTATCTACGGCTACCCATCATCGCTCATTCCTTTGTTTGCACACTTTTTCTCGTGTTGCTCAACGTTCATTCACGCTTTTATCTGGTCTCCCTTGCACGCGCTGGGCTTGTACAAATTGCATTCGTTTCTTTATCTCCCTGTTCTATCCACATCCATTTCCTACCGCTTGCTTGCTTTCTCGAAACCCGTTCCTCATTTCATTGTTCGTTGTACAACATGCCTTCCTGTTTCCAACCCGATCGTTGATCGTCGCGGGTGAAATCACGGATCGGCCACAACAAATTTACGGTACAGTTTTAACATATCGTGATCAGTACTTGTACCACCTGTTGCATCCTCTGTACGACAATCTGTATATGGAGAATTGAATGTTCATCCTGTTAGTCGAGTCGTGCATGTGATGATCCAAGTTCGAGGTTGACATTAAAGTGGTGATTCGAGTAAATGTATTAAATTGCTTCACCATTGTCACCCCACTCTAACTCAGCCTTTTTGAGTTCCTCCTCACTGATGAGAGACCTCTGAGAGTCATAGGGAGTGATGATCTTGCACTTCTTACCCTCAGCCTGGAAAGTGGAAGCAGGCTTGACAATGGCTTGACACTCCTCTATTATAAATTCTGGAATGGAAATAAGTCCACGTGTGATGACGGATCGACATGTCCAGATTCTGGGCGAGTCTGGGCGATCGCGAGCTGGTCCATCACAAACGTATACTTTTGAAACGCAGAGTTGTGGAGAAGATGATCTTGAATGAGTTTAGGACCTGCTTTCGTCAACACGTCCTCTCTTCCCAGAATCCCTGGACTAATGAACGCGGGGCCGCCAGCGCGTAGCAACATTCACCACGAGCATTTGCGAAAGTGTATAGATAAAGATTGAAGATAGTTGACATTTAGCAGCCTGTGCAGGTGGCGAAGACGAACATATTCATTAGGCATCCTGCAAAGGTTGAATGAAGATGTTCCGTGCTCACAGCATCGTCATCACATTTGACGATTGCGATAACACGGCCGCGGGCATCTGAGTCTCCAGTGGATAGATGCTACTAAGAGATATCATTATAATTCAAACGGCGTGTCGAGGAAGATGAGACGAGCCTAGGGGCGTACGAAAAGGCATGTCATTCGAGGCTTCTCGGAGCCCTTCTTCTATGCATGAGTTCATGGCTCAGACATGGCAACACGTCCTTTCAGAGTCTAGGTCAGCGTGGAATTGCTGGTTCAATGTTGCATCTGATGTGAGATCCACAGAACGTGTTAGCACCGTCGTGCATAAAGCTGCTGACAGGCCCGGGCGGCGTGTGCACTGTGCCTGAGGGCTGTCCTGAAATTACTGACAAAAAAAGGCTTCAAGGCAAGCTTGAATGACCCAAACTCGATGGATGAAAGCCTTTGCAATTCGTGACTGGCACTGCTAAGCTTGCGAAAGATTTGCGGGCGGTATTTGGAAAAGATGATACTTCACTTTTCGATTACGTATATTACTCGGCGAGGAACTTTGCAATGGTCGTAAACACATTTCTCTGGCTTTGGGACGTGCGAGAAGGAGTTCCTTCGGTGAACAACAGAGTATGGCAGTTTTGATGCACATAGCATCAGCACGTCCTTGATTAAGCTTGATTGACCCAGTGCGCTGACATCACGCGGAGTCGTCACACCAGAGGACTATGACACGCTCCGCCAAAGCGGAATAATGTGTTGAGTAAATATACAACTGTCGACGTTGTCTACAGTACACAGTCACTCCAAAAAATGGCTGCCAGCGGGGGGAACTGGCCACTGGGTCGTTGCATTTTCCTGTCTCTGAGCTTTGCTCGCCAACCGACTACAATCCGCAGAGTTAATCGATAGTAATCTAAACACCATTCCAAGTGAACCACTCGACATGCAACAAGTCCCAGCGAGCTTGCCAGCAGAGGGATGATATATGATGTGTCAAGCGATCAATTCAAAATTACCGTTCAGAACGGCCCTTGCGGTGCTCCAGTTCTTGTCGTCAAGAGAAGAGGCAAGCTTGCCCATGAGCGTCTCGGACGCTTCACCCAACAGGAAGGCGCGACTCGAGCAGATGACCATGCTTTTTTTGCATCGCGTCAACATCACGTTCGTGCGACGTGGGTTCCGGAGGAACCCCAGTTTCTCCGAGCGAACGACGGAAATGATGATGTGGTCATTCTCGTTCCCTAAGAAAAGCTGATTATTTTTATCGAGGACACCTGTTCCTGGGTTACGAACCTTGGAATGAGTCGACATTGAAGACCTTATCCTCCCACTTCAACCCCTCTTGTTTGAGTTCTTTCTCGATGCGATTCCTCTGAGAATCGTAAGGGGTGATAATACGGTAGGACATGCCATTCGATTCATATAACCGAGCGAGCTTCAGGACGATTTGAGCTTCCTCGTGGTTCTTGTGAGTCGTGACTGATGTCAGACATTTGAAGCGTCGAGAAATGATTGTCTTACGTGCCAACTATGTCCTGACTTGGCTTCCCGACCTTTAGGTACGTCAACAAAGCAACATGACTTGGATGTCGTAGAGTCATGTTTGGTGAGGAGTTTGCCGTCATAGACGTGTCGCGAAATGAAGTTGCCGATTACATGAGGCATACGATCTAAATACAATCATCAACACAATAACGGGGAAACTGAAGTAATAAATTGCAGACATTGTGTCGTGAGGAACACTGCCTTTCTCCGCAGATGCTCAAATTCGAAAACACTGCGGAGATCAGATATGTCTTCTTGGCCATAAGGCGGTACTAAGGTAGGCGTCAGCCACGACACATATGTTAACCCAGAGAGATTTTACATTGTTTATCGTCACCGATCAAGACGAGCTTCGAAAGCGTAGAGCGGAATTGGTGAAAGATGGGTATGTAATCTCCACATTCGATTTGGCTGGCTTCATCCAATATTATTACTTCCACTGGAACGATGCGCAGGAATTCGGCGATCGCGGAACTGGAGAACATGCTCGATGTGCAAAGTATCACTGTACAATCAAGCAGTAACCTGCCGGCCGCGACGGCGGACAACTCATGTAACATATCCGATGTAATGAGGCAGCGTTGCACCTTTTCGTAAAGATGTTCGTGCCTAAGATGTTTCAGACAAGGCAACGGCTCGAGAGGTCCACGGCCACACACCACTCAAAATGGAAATCCGTCGACACAATAATTCTGAATTCCTGAAACCCCTCCTTGACGAACTTCTCGGCGATGTTTTTGACTGCAACGTTGGAATGGGCACCAACCCATATGCCCCGACTAGAGTTGGCGTGGTAACTCATCACAGAGGCAGTGATGACGGTCGTTTTACCCGTTCCCGGAGGGCCTTGAACCAGTACGATTCTATCATTGTCCTTGTCCGACAATATTTTCTGGACGGCTGCGCGCTGTGAATCGTTGAGGTCGCACGAGGGATGGATAGGAATTGTTATTTCTGCCTTCCGCCCCTTTGACTTTGGCCATGCTAGTCGTTCCTCGGGAAACCACAATGCCCGAAAGAACGGATTGGAGAGGATCTTCGTCTTGTGTTGCAGTGTCTCGAGAATGATGACTCGGCGAGTGGATTCAGCACAAGTGGGATCACCCCTTCCGATTGTCGTAACAGAGAGAATCTTGTCGCCCAGAACGGGTCCATCAACCCTAACGCGGGCGCTCCGCCCACGTACCCGCCCTGCTCGGCCATTCACTTGGCTCGTAGCACCTTTTCCTTCCAATTCTATTTCGACAACCTATTCAACGTTGTCATTGGGATGGAAAAGGAATGAAAAGAATGTGAGCAAACCTGATGTTTGGATTGTCTGATGCGGGTGGAAAAACGGGAACAGACGAGGTTGACAGTATCCTTCTTCACTGAAAAACCTCTTCTCACATCGTTGTTGACAACTGTTGGTTTCATGGCTTCCAGAAGCTCTGCGTTTCGGGAGATGGTTGCAATTACAAGCAAATGCTGCATTTTTAGGTCCATCAAAACTGCAGCAGATAATAAAAAGGCCTCATACCGGTCTCGAAAAGGCCGTTGTATCGATCCTAGGGATAGACCCAAAACGCGAAGTCATGTGGTCAAGGGTGGCCGCTCGACATGCGGCCCATGCCCTCAACGCCGCTTGCGCTGTGTTGTCCAAGGCCGGCGGCGCTGGAGCGGCGAAAAATAGTGATTGTACATTTCGTCTTTGCAGGGTGACCTCCCCACCCATTGCATTCATCAGTGCTTGCAGGGAGTGTCTACCATCACCGAGAGTCACCGATAGCATATCCACTGCATCCTTGATGCGAATCGACAGGTCCAGAAAGAGGGCGACCGCAAGCTCGTCCATCGCAAATGCATACTTTCGAAATGCTGGGTTGACAAGAAGATGGTCCTGGATAAGACTCCTGCTCCTGTTGACGACGCGTTGTTTCTCCCGATTTTTAGGTCGTGGAATGTGGCGGGCAGGTATTATCACCACGAGCGCCCGCGAAAGAGTCGAGATAGCGATGGAAGAGAGCTGGCGATGCTTGCCAAATGTGGCGGAGATACCGAGGGCGGGGTCCGTGGTGTCCAGCAAAGGCTGGATATGGTCCATGCTCACAGCATCGTCTTCACATTTGACGACGGTGACCGTAGCATCGTCCTTGAACAGATTCTGAGAGATCGTGAACGACATGCACGGGAGGGAGGATGGGAAGGGAAGGGCGTATGGTTGAACCGTTCGGTTTAAGGGCCTTACACATGGCTCTTATTATAAGAAGCGATGAGAGGCGCTCGCCCGGATTTGGCAACCTGTTGTGGTTTTGTAAATGGACCCACGCAAACGTGTGACTGGCCGTGGCCGTCATGGCTCCCTGGTAATCAGTTCAAGATGTTAGAACCAGTACTGGTACTTTGCTGTGCTCCTCGGAGAATGTAAAGACACCGGTCATGCGAAGGGGGTCCCAATCCGGAAGGCGAGGCGGGAAGACCCGAAGGAGTCAGAAAGATTGGACCTGAGTCGGAACTCGGCGTTGAACTCGGTTAGACGACCATTGTTCCCTCAGACTTGCTCAATGCTCTCTCCCTTGTCCGCACGATTGCGATGACGGTCATCCGACGACGTCCTTACCTCATCATTATCCTTGCCAGCATGTAGGAACGTCTGCACAAGGCACACGATTGTGTGCGTTGTGCCTGCCAACTTGTGCAGACGTTCCTGCACGTAGCCCCGGCGGCCCTCGTCGTCACTATCCACCCCACTCTTCCTGCATACCCGCACCAGTGCCACACCCTAGCTCTCACATCGCCGCTCCCCTGGTCAGCGTGCAGGAGAGACCACACAACGCGCACAATTGTGCATGTTATGCAGTCGTTCATGCACGCGGCCCGGCCCTTATCGTTCTATTCATCCCTGGCACTGTCGATGTCATACCCGCACGGGCCATACACTACCTCCGCCCCCCTCCTCGGCTCTCATTGAAGCCGGAACATACCCTACACCACTGTTGGTCAGGACTAGTTTGAATACGTGTCATCGTCGGTCTCGGTGGAGTGACGGCCGCGCTGGTAGGCAGACACCTCGTTTGAAGCGGCGTCATTGGAAAATGCACAACCGATCAATGGGTCAAGGGGGGTAGCCAAAATGGACTGCAAGGAGGTCATTGTAATTCTCGGCCTAAAGTGCGTCGTCCGCCCGTTTGCGCATGCCCCACGTTTCAGATCCATTTTCGCCTGCAGAGATGGGCTAGTAGGTCAAGGTATTGCTGGTCTTTGGCCACGCTAGCAACTCCTCGGGAAGCCAGAAGGTCTGGAAGAACGGATCAGAGAGGATGCTCGTCAAGTGTCAAAGAGTCTTGAGGATGACGGCATGTTAAATGGATTCGGCGTACGTGGGCTCTTCCTTTCCGATGGTTGAGACAGAACGAATCTTTTGTCGCCTTGAACGGGTTCATGGATGACAAGGCTGGCGTTCCGTCCATTGACCTCGCAGACTCGTCCAGTTACGTGGCTCTCGGCTCCTAATTGACCCTCCAGTTCGACTTTGGCCACCTATCCAACGGTCACTGATCGGGGGGCCTACAAGGGCAAGCACGTTGACGAACCTGATCTTTTGATGCCAGTGGGCAAACGGGAACAAAATAATTCACTGGTCTAAACGCACCGTTGACTTCGCTTTGTGGAGGTCGATTTCAAACTTTCCAAAAGCTCTGCCAGTGCGTGTCTGGAAATAGTCGCACTGGCGTCCAGATGCCAGATATTCATGGCATCTTATGCTGGCAGTGGCAGAAATGAACCAGAAAACTATAGCGCTTTCAGGAAGGCCGTTGTATCAATCCATGGTAGAGGGGCGAAAGCGGGGACCTGTGAAGCAGAGTCACCACTGCATCGACCTCCAAAGTTGGACATTCTGCTTTCGCAAGTTTGCTTCACCACCCATGACGTATGACCATCAATGCTAGCAGAGAACACATGTTGTTACCAGTGTTGACCGATATCATATTTGCTGTATTGTTGGTTGTGGATCGGCGTATGCAGGGCGACCGCGAGCTGGTCCATCACAAACGTATGGTTTTGAAATGCAGAGGTGTGCAGAAGGCGGTCTTGAATGAGTTTCCTACTTTCTTCAACACGTACTCTCTTCTCTGAATCCCTGGACTAGTAAATGCGGGGCCGCTGGCGCACAGTAACGTTCACCATGAGCATTTGCGAAAGCGTGGGGGTAGCGATTGAAGAGAGTTGTCATTGACTGCCACCCATGGCAGAGACGAACGGGATCGTTAACATCCAGCAAAGGCTGAGGATATTCCATGCTCACAGTATCATGGTCACATTTGACGACTGTCATAACACTGGCATCGCCAGTGGATATATTCTGAGAGATTGTGAACGGCATGTCGACGAAGATGAGACGAGAAAGGGGTACGAAAAGGCACATGTCGCGCGAGCTTCTCTTTCAAGAGCTCATGCTGGTTAAATGTCACAGGCTGATGTTTGAATGTTCTGGCAGAAAAAGGAAAAGTAGCCTTGTGCTTCGGCATACGACTCGGAGAATCATCAGCACCGCCTTCGTCACGCCGACTGCAAGCGCTGGAATCACGCGGAGTCACCACGCCAGCGGACTACGACGTGCTCCGCCTGGCAAGCAAAATCGTTTCAATACATATGTATTGTTGCAGTAAATACACAACTTTCGACGTCCAGTCTACAATACACTGTCCCCCCAAAATGGCTGCCAGTGGGGGGAGCTGGCCAGGTCGTTGCATTTCCCTGTCGGTGAGCTTTGCCAGCAAGCCCACTGCCCTTCGCGGAGCATATTGATAGTAATGTAAATCGGCATGAAACAAGTGCCAGCAAGCTCGCCGGTAGATGGGTATGGCAGTCGAAGTTTAGGATAGCCCAACTCTACCGTTCAGAATGGCCTTTGCGCTGATCCAGCTCTTGTCGTCGAGAGAAGAGGCAAGCTTGCCTACGAGCGTATCGGACGCTTCGCCTAACAGGAAGGCGCGACTCGAGCAGATGACCATGCTTTGTTTGCATCGTGTCAACATCACGTTCGTGCGACGTGGGTTCCGAAGGAACCCAACTTTCTCTGAGCGAACAACGGAGATGATGATGTGGTCGTCCTCGTTCCCTAAGAAAAGCAGGTTATTTTCTATCAAGGACGTCAGTTCCTGGGTACGAACCCTGGAACGAGTCCACGTTGAAGACCTTGTCTTCCCACTTCAACTTCTGGATTTTGAGTTCGCTCTCGATGAGAGTCCTCTGAGGATCGTAAGGAGTGATTATACGGTAGGACATGCCACTCGTTTCGTATAACCGAGCGAGCTTCAGGACGATTTGGATTTCCTCACGATTCTTGTGACTGACGTCAGACCTTGAAAACGTCGAGAAAATAATTATCTTACGACCCAGCTATGTCCGAACTTGGCTTCTCGACCTTTAGGCACGTCAACAAAACAACATGACTTGTGGGTCGTGGAGTCATGTTTGGTGATGAGTTTGCCGCCATAGACGTGTCGCGAAATGAAGCCGCCGATTACATGAGGCATGCGATCTATATGTAGACATCAACACAATAACGGGGAACTGAAGTGAATTACAGACATTGCGTGTTGAGGACCACCGCCTCTCTCCGCAGATGCGAAAGTTCGAAAACACTGCGGAGATCAGATATGTCTTCTTGGCCGTAAGGCGGTACTAGGTAGGCGTCAGCCACGACACACATGTTAACGCAGAGAGATTTTACATTGTTTATCGTCACCAATCAAAACGACCTTCGAAAGTGTAGAGCGGAATTGGTGAAAGATGGGTATATAATTTCCACATTCGATTTGACTGGCTTCATCCAATATCATTACTTCCACTTGGACGATGCGCAGGAATGCGTTGATCATGGGATTGGAGAACATGCTCAATGTGCAAAGTATCACTTTGCAATCAAGCAATAACCTGCTGGCCTCGATGGTGGACAACCCAGTTAACCTATCCGCTCGAATGAGGCAGTGTTCCACCTTTTCGTAAAGGTGTTCGTGCCTATAGTATTTCAGACGAGGGAAAGACCCGAGCGGTCCATGACCACACACCAATCACAATGGAAATCTTTCGATACAACGAGTCTAAATTCATAAAACCCCTCCTTGGCGAACTTCTCGGCGATATTCTTGACTGCGACGTTGGATTGGGCACCAACCCAGATGCCCCGACTAGAGTTGACATGGTGGTGACTCCTGACAGAGGCAGCGATGACGGTCGTTTTACCCGTTCCCGGAGGGCCTTGAACCAAGACGATTCGATCATTGTCCTCCTCCGACAATATTCTCTGTACGGCTGCGCGCTGTGAATCGTTGAGATCACATGAGGGATGTATGGGAATTGTTGCTGCCTTCTGCCTATTGGACTTTGGCCATACTAGTCGTTCCTCGGGAAACCATAATGCCCGGAAGAATGGATTGGAGAAGAAATTCGTCCTCTGTTGCAGTATTCGGAGGATGATGGCTTGACGAGTGGATTCAGCGCAAGTGGGGTCGTCCTTTCCGATTGTTGTAACAGAGAGAATTCTGTCACCATTGACGCGTCCATTAACACAGACTTCGGCGCTCCGCCCAACGACCCTGCGCGCTCGGCCGTTTACTTGGCTCGAAGCGCCTTTTCCCTCCAATTCTATTTGGACAACCTTTTCAACGTTCTCATGTGGATGCAAATAATGGAAAGAATGTGAGCAAACCTGATGTTTCGATGGTTTGATGCGGGTGGAAAACCGAGAGCACATGAGGTTGACAGTGTCCTTCTTCACTGCGAATTCTTTTCTCACGTCGTTCTTGACAACCGTCGGTTTCATGGCTTCCAGAAGCTCTGCGTGTCGGGAGATAGTTGCGATTGCAACTAAATACTGTAAGTATTTTGGTACATCAAACTGCAGCAGGTAATAAAAAAAGGTCTCATACCGGTCTCGAAAAGGCCACTGTATCGATCCTAGGGATAGACCCGAAACGTGGAGTCATGTGGTCAAGGGTGGCCGCTCGACAGGCGGCCCATGCCCTCAACGCCGCTTGCGCTGTGTTGTCCATGGCCGGCGGCGCTGGAGCGGCGAAAAATAATGATTCTACGTGTCGCCTTTGCAGGGTGAGTTCCCCACCCAATGCGTTCATCAACGCTTGCAGGGAGTGTCTACCATCACCGGCAGTCACCGATAGCATATCCACTGCATCCTTGATGCGAATCGACAGGTCCAGAAAGAGGGCGACCGCAAGCTTGTCCATCGCAAACGCATACTTTTGAAATGCTGGGTTGGCAAGAAGATGTTCCTGGATAAGGCACCTGCTTCTGTTGACCGCTTGTTGTCTCTGCGGATTTTTCGGCCATGGAATGTGGCGGGCAGGTATGGTCACCACAAGCGCGTGCGAAAGAGTCGAGATAGCGATAGAAGAGAGCTGACAATGCTTGCCAAATGTGGCGGAGATACCGAGGATGGGGTCCTCGGCGTCCAGCAGAGGCTGGATATGGTTCATGTTCATAACATGGTCTTCACATTTGACGACGGTTATGACCGTAGCATCGCCCTTGAACACATTCTGAGAGATTGTGAACGACATGCACGGGAGGGAGGATGAGACGAGAAGTGCGGGCGGGCGGACCTGTGCGTTTTAAAAACCCTATGCATGGCTCTTATTATATTCAGAGATAAGAGGCGCTCCGCCTCGCCCTGATTAAGGAAGGGGTTCGGCAGCCTGGTACAGCAAGTTTCAATGAACCCACACAACGTGTGAATGTGGCGTTACTGCGAGGATTGGTTGAGGGCCGTGGCCATCGTGGCCCCCTGGAAATCAGTTCAAGATCATGCAAGAGCCGGTACTTTTGCTGTGCTCCTCGGAGAATGTAAATACACCGCATTATTGAGTCACGTGGTATTATTTCGTACTTGACAAACGTTCGCACGTTTGTTACTAGTACTACACAACTATACTGTACATGGCGACTCCCGTCATCGTCGGTCTCGGTGCAGTGACGGCCGCGCTGGTGGGCAGACACCTCATCCGAAGCGGTGTCATTGGAAAACGTACAGCTGATCAATGGGTCAAGGGAGGGTTCAAAGCCAAAATGGACCGCAAGGAGGCCATTGCAATTCTCGGCCTAAAGTGCGTCGTCCGCCAGTCTGCGTTTGCCCCACGTTTCTGATTCGTGTTTGCCTGCAGAGATGGACCCACGCTCCGGAATAAACTCAAGGACGCCCACCGTCACATCATGTTGGCCAATCACCCAGACCGGGGTGGTTCGCCTTACATTGCGAGTAAAATCAACGAGGCAAAGGATATGTTGGAGAAAACTGACGGAAAACGATCATCTTAAATTATCCTTCATTCTAGTGAGTGGTTGAGCATTCGAGTCGAATGTTAGTTGCTCAATGAAGACTCCTTTCCAAAGGTCTAGCCATGTACGATACAGCACTACCCACTACATTAGAATTTGACTATCACCGCTTCTCTCATTCGCGTTTCAAGGGGACGCACTTCGCATTTTGTCTTCTGTCGCTTAGTTCCGGGAGAAGTGAAGTTGCTGACTCATATTTCATCTTTTGATCATCCTCCTGACCTCCTGACGATGAGCACAACCGACTTCGACCCTTCCCTGCTCGGAACAAAGGATCAGTACGGCGTCTCCGTCTCCTCAATCGGACCTCCTCCACTTACTTTCCCCATCACAATAGTTGGGATCGGCGATACGCCCAAGAGCTCGTCCAGTTCCAAGAATGCGGACTCACAGGCGAGGTGTGGTATGTTTCCTTCCATCCAACCCTCGCTCGTGTACTCACAGGCACGCTGTATCAGGTTTGGCGAGGAACCCGTCGCGAAAATGGTCGATTGGTCCTTGACCCATGTTCCCCCTTCGACCCGTCCAAACGTGCTTGACGTCGGCACGGGTAACGGACATCTCCTCTTTGCCCTGGTCGAGGCTGGCTACGACCCGACCCGATTGACGGGGATCGATTACAGCCAGGGATCGGTGGACCTGTGCATCTCCATCGCAAAGCAGCGGGACGAGATGGAGGGGGTGGAGGACGTGCAAGAGGAGAGAGAGGGAGATGAGGAGGTGAACGGTAAAAAAGAGGGCAATCTTATGTACGCATGCGTCACCTTCACCATCTGTGACTTCTTGGATCCAGCGTCGCCGGTCCCTCCGCCCGTAGAGGAGCGTAAGAGCGAGGGGGTCTGGGACGTCATCCTGGACAAGGGCACGTATGACGCGATCTCGCTCATGGAGAAGGACGAACGGGGTACGACACCGCTCCAGCGCTACGTCCCGCGTGTCGTCGAGTTGCTCAGGCCAGGCGGTCATTTCCTCATCACCTGTAAGCAAGTAACAGCTGATCATCGCCCGCTCACGGTTTCATTGTGCACGCAGCATGTAACTTTACCAAGGACGAACTAACTCAAAAGATTGCGTCTCCGGGGAGCGAGCTCGAGTACAAGTGAGTGTGACCCGAAGCTTCAAATTAACGCTAGGGATGTTGGCTCACACCTCCCGAAGGGGAAGCGTCCCATACAAAACCTTTTCTTTCGGAGGGAAGAGCGGAAGTTCATATGCGACTGTTGCTTTCCAGAAGCAGTCAGCGTCTGTTCGTTAGCCGTAAGCTGTGCAGGCATTGGGCGATGTAGCTCGCATTTGCATTGCGCAGCTCATCTGAGATCGATATTGTCGTAATCTACCAAGACCGTCGCCTCACAGCCTCGGAATCTCGTTCATCCCGGTCTGCAATGTCTCCCTGGCCACCCCACTCGCCCACTTGACCAATCCCTCTTCTCCTCTGAACGCGTTCGAGAGGAAAAATATTAGTCCAAGGCCCAGGTTCTCGATTTTGGTCGCCTTGGAAAAGATTTCTTCGACCGACCCCCGATTGCGCGACGTTAGCTCGTCGGCGGAGTCCGTCAGCGCGGGCGACGAGGTCTGACTCGCTACGAATATTTGTACGAACAGTTTTTTCAAAAAAGTCCGAGATTGTGGCTTGAGGATGGTGAAGTCGACGGGCTGTATGCGCGTGGATAGGTACAAAGGCCCCGGGAACAAGTGGACTCAAATCTCACCTTCAGAATCGTGACGGCGCAACAGTCCTTGGCGATCCACCACCCATATGCCTTCGCGACGTTCTTCATACGCGACGACGACATAGTCTTGAGCTCGAACCGCCCGTTGTCGCCGTCCTTAACGTTTTTAAGGACCTCTGCGCCCCCCACACTCGTCTCGCCCAGGTCCCGAAGAATGTCCCATAAGCAGAACTGGAGCGTGATCCTATACGCGTGCGACCGCTGACAGAGGTGCTGGCAGACGAGGGCATAGTACGGGTTGTACAAATTTTCCTAGAAAATGCGGCGAGGACGTAAGTCATGCGTGCGAACGAGATGGAGGATAGAGACGCACGTTACCACAGCAGTGAAGAATGACGCGGACGATCTCACGTTGTTGCACCTCCGACAGGTTGAGCTGTGCTAATCGATCGCAGGCGTCCAGATAGTCCTGAGGGAATTCAGAACGTAAGACCAAAGTCGGACTCCCAGCATAGTGCAAACGGTGCTGCGTACGTCGCTGCTCATCAAGATGACAAAGATGCTCCGCCGAACAGCGGTGTTCATGCCCTGCTTCCGAGCGAGCTCCACGAGCGCTGTGTTGTCGACGTCTTCTGCCTCTGCTGCATTCCCAGCCTCGTTCGGCTTCGTGGAGACATCACGCTGCTGCTGGTCGACCAGAGGGTCACCTCCCCACGCGGCGCCAACGAGCCACCATTTGCCTTTTGTTTCCGCAGAACGCAAGTCGCTCAGCGATACCCGCAATGCTTCGTGCGCCTGGACTGACAAAATTAGCCCATAAGTGGGATGTTCAACGGACGAGGATGGACGTGGCCGTGGACTCTCACCATGACGCTTCTTGCCGAGCCCCGACAAAAACTTCTTCATGCGTTCGACGGCGTCGCCTCCCTGGTGTTGCGTCCCGCTCTTCTTGATTTTGTTGTTCTTGAGATTGGTCAATGTCTCAATCATAAACTTGGTGCGCGAACTGGCGAGTCGCGTCAACGAGTGACGAGCAGTACTTGGAAGAAGAATGATTTACCTCAAATTATTAGCTTGGTCCGCGATGCTCGATTGTGCCAGCGTGACGATGTCCTTGAGCGCCAAAGGATCGTCTTGCCGAAGTTGTTGCCCAGAACCTGTCAAAGTCGTCAATACGCAAACAGAAAGACCACTCGACGGCGCTACGTACTGCGCAATATTTTCAACAGTAACTCGACCCGGAACTCTGAGAGCGTCTTGCTGAGCAGGTCCTTGATGATGTCGTACAAAAGGATGCAGGAGATGACTTGGAAATTGTACAGCTCCGACAAGAGGACGAGGAGATTGGAGCATTCCTTTCCCCGCTCCTCGGACTGGGCGGTCACGTCTGGAACATCGCCTTCGTAATCTCGAAGATGACGTTCGTAGGACGACACGACGTTCTGGACGACAAACGCGACTGAGACAATGAAGAGTTAGACTTAGTATGCAGATCTCCGAAGGTGGCGGCGACTGTCCGCACCGAATTCGACGCCGATCAATTTATGCAGGCTAGAGATGAACGCAGCATGCAAGACGACGAACGAATCGAGCAGCATCGCATGAGAGGATATTCCGTTGATGATCAACATAGTCAAGGTGGTTGTCACGTCTGTATGGCAATCAGTAGTGTGTAACTGAGCGAGAGCAAATGCAAACCGTGCCGGCGATGCTTGCGATACACCTCTTCTACAGCATCTAGCACCGTTGACATGTTTTGTTCGCTCATGCTGGATACGGAAGGTTGATATAAGAACGACACGTATCTGTTGATTCAGCCTACCGGTTGATCAGACCTTTGAGCTGACGGGTGAGCTTTACGACGTCTTCCCCTTTGCTCTCTTCCTTCCTGAGCCCAGGTGGAATGTATGGTTCTGTAGATATCTCCGTACCATTGTTATTGTATTGAACAGGGATGAGATACATACCCAGTGGTCTGGCCATGGATTCCTTGACGGTTGTGTCCTCGCTAGCGTGATGGTATTGAGTTGACTCCTCGTCGTTCCCACCAAAACCAGTCCATTCGTCGTTACCGTTTGATTCGTCAGTTTCCACGTCCGAGGCTTCATCCTCCTTTGAGTCTGAGAACTCTTCGTCGTCTGGCATACATCGGGAATCATTGCGATCCTGAGGAAAGTCAAGTAGAGAACCCTCAAGTGTGTTCGCAAAGTCTAACAAATCTGATCTTTGCTGGTCAGAACATCGCATCCGCCGCTGGGCGCTCTAGGCACACGTGATCACGCACCTCCCAGTCCGTCCTCTTCTTCCCCCTGTCGACCCTTGGTCCCGTTCGCGTATCCCAGCTTGGCTTCCAGATACGCGATATACGCATCCTCCTCGGCCTCTTCCCGAGTTCGAGATACGCGGGATGCGGGCGCGGTCTTGGGGGACCTGCGAGTTGACTGCGACGCGAGCTTCTCGAGCGCCGTGGGCTTGCGCGCATCAGATTGCTTCGAGTTTGATGGTAGACCGCCAGAACGCGTCTGTCCGTGATCCTTTGATTTCGACTTCGATACCGACGTAGCCGCAGAGGTCAAGGCAGGCCGCGGACGCTCGAGGTCGTCCGCAAAGCGGACCGTTTTTTTTCGTTTGGCCGGAGGCGCATCGACGGATGCCCCATTCTCTACGGCATCAGCCTTGCGCTTGGAGATGACGGCCGACGAGAAATGGTCTGCCCTGCGTTTTTTGCGATCGAGTCGCTCTTGCTTCCGATTGTCCTTGCGCCCGTTTGCGTTTTTGCCCTTGTTGCTACGTGGGCGTCCTAGACGGGGCTCGTCTGGATAAGTCAGAGTACTAAGTCAGAACATATGACACACCGGAGTCTTCGCGATCGATGTGTTGCAAGATAGATTTGGGCAGGCTGGGGCCATTTGCCAGTGGACGCTTTTTGGTGCTCATCGGTTTCAAAGGGGTCCGAGAAAAGGACTCTTCCAAAACGGAAAATTTCGCCCCTCCACCGTGCGCCCCTCACACCGCCTGCCTGCCCCCTCTTCCCTGAGACACACAATTCCCCTCCCAGTGCACGGAGCGACGTTAAAAGATGGCTCATATATATATCATCCTACTAGTCCGGTCAACGTACAAATGTACTATAACTCAATACCCTTTGTGCGAGAATGAGGCGAGCACCTGGACCAGATGCTGCAAGCCTTAGTGCACCTGAAAACACCTCGGAGGATTACAGTCCTGAGTCAAACAGATACTCCAGAAGATGATGGCGGGAGCACATGTACTTATCAAAAACTGGCGTCTCAACTGACATAGTAGTAACTACATACTACTACTTACATATCATATAGTAGCCCAGCTCTGTCTCACCCTTCGAAGCAAACATGAGCGTCAGAAACATGATTCACCGCGTTCTCGAACGTGGATGTAGACAGCACCTCTGAGAGACACTAGAAAGAGGTGATTTGGGTTCAAACTCACTACCAGTGCGGTAACAAGTCAGTGACATTTCTGGATCTGTGGCTCATGAGGACAAGTATTCCTGGACCCTGATTGAAGGGGCTCCAGGTTGAACGGATAGAAAGTCCAGTATTCCGAAGTCGGAGTTTGAGTACGACCGTGCTGTGTTCCATATTTGATCGTAATCTTTGTCGGGCGCTGTTACACTGGCAGCCAGCATGCGCAGCGATAGTATGATTGATTTTGGCTCTCATTGTAGTTGGTTCAGATGAGTCCTTTTTCTCAGTGCAGTTGAATGATCTACATGACCACCTCCCAGCTCGTCGAAAAACCATTCAGATCACTAGAGGCAGCGCTTATTTCTCACCCGGGCCGTAATGGAAGTTTGCTGTCGACCACGTGCCCAGTGGCCAGTGTCGAGACGCAAGGTCGTGAGTGTTTTGAACCCTGACTCACTGAGGTTGCCGTCAGTTCGTTGTTTAGTCGCCTTCCGTAAGCCTCACGTCTGAACGCTCCCCGGCTATAATTTAAAGGCATTGATCGTGGATCCTTGTGCTCATCTCCCGGGCCACTCTCATTCCGTCCCAACTACACAACGCCAAAGTTTCTTGCGCTCCACTGGCATACCTCAGCTCAACTCCTGTCATGGCTACTGGTGTTGGGCCGCCCAAGATGTCGACAGGTACCCAAACTGACTCGACTTCAGATTCGACCACTCCGACGACGACCAAGAAGAACCTTATCGTGTGCATTGACGGCACGTCCAACCAATTCGGAAAGAGTGTAATTGTTTCGTCTCACTGTCTATCGCGTCCTTCTGGGCTCACTATCATGGTCAGAATACCAATGTGGTGAAACTATGCGACGCTGTCGATCTGGAATCACCCCGGAAAAAGCAACTTGTGCACTATTCTAGTGGAATAGGCACGCGTATGAAGGAAGCGGTCTCCGACACAATAGACATGGCGGTTGCATGGTTCGCATCTCTATTGATTCTACCTACTTTGCTTTGCGGGTGAATATTCGACGACAGGAGTGTGGATGAAAATATCAAAGAAGCGTATGGCTGGCTAGCAGAAAAATACGAAAAGGGGGATGACATATTCCTCTTTGGTACTTCGAGCTCTTCTTCGCAGCTTGAGCAAGTTGTTGATACTGTCTTAGGGTTCTCTCGAGGTGCATATCAAGTCCGGGTTCTTGCAGGGATGATACACGAGGTATGCAACCAATTGTTTGCCTTAGTCATCCTGTAGACTCGAACACGTGTAACAGGTCGGGTTAATAAGGACACGAACGCAGAGACAGATCGACAGGTACGTAGCTGTCTGTGGATTCGAACATACTTGGCATAGAGGCGACCGTAGGGCCTACGATTACTATGAAGCAATTCGACCAGGGACGCCTGAGCCTGCGTATATCGCCAAAAATTTCAAGAAAGCATTTTGCTGGGGCGACTACCTGAGAGTTCATTTCATCGGAGTCTGGTAAGTTTTTGCACGGTCGGACGATGGCCGGAACTGATGTTGTTCTTTAGGAGACCGTGTGGGGTTTAGTAGAGGGGATGTGTCCCTTCCGATGTCGTCAACTGCGCGTTATATCCGACACGCGCTGGCTCTGGATGAATGTAGGGTCAAGTTTATGCCGGAGTATTTCCGAGAGACTAGCCTCAACATTACTGATGACCCGCTTAACGTTCGGCGTGCTCATTCATCTGGCGGCAACCAGGATAGCGACATCAAGGAAGTCTGGTTTGCCGGTAGCCATTCGGATGTGTGGGTACCACTTCTTGAACTGCACTCGTCATCACTGAATTTCCTTAAGAGGTGGTCTGGCCAAGTCTGACAAGATCCATCATGCCGGTAACATATCGCTTTTGTGGATGTATCGAGAAGCTGCCGAAGGTGGTCTCGAGCTGTCCCCGACAGATGTTACCTGGGGGCCGGATGATATTGACTTTGGCACCACAAACTCTATGAGTGCTTTGTGGTATATCCCTGAATATATTGCCATGAAGCAAGTATCCTATCGTGGTTCCCGTAAGGAAGGGTAAGGTTTGCACCGTCTCGCTGCCGCTCAATGTTAACTTCTCACTCTGTAGCATGCACAAGTCGAAGCCACGCCTTATCATGCCCCATCAAAAAGTCCATGCTTCAATTTTGTACGCAAATATGTATAATCCACTAGCAACATGGGCGAGAGGCTTCGACATGCCTATGATATTTGGAGCACCCGAAGACACGAAGCCGAACGAACCTTTTTGGGAGACAGGTCTGTTCAGCGACATGGAAGCGCAAGAGCTAGTGAACTCGTTGGATCGACGTCGATTGGGTGCACCAGAATGCTTCGAGAAATTGTTGTTCATGCTGCGATTTAGTAAGTTTTCCCCCTTTCGATGTAGAAAATAATCACGTTTCCGCCGCCTTCAGACGAGGGGAAGATCCGCGTTAGAAATGTATCTGACTGGCAAGAAAAGTTTGAGGAAATCATCGACGACCGTGATTATGCACCACACGTTAGGCTTGTTACCATTGTCGCCTACTATGAAGCTTGTGAGTCTGCTGACTCTGTCTCCAACATGTACATGATGTATAGCATTCTGTTACAGCCTGTGATGCCGTGGACAACTCACTGGATCCTGTGCAACCTCGCAAGATGCCGTCAGAAAGTGCATTCAAGGATGCGAAGGAATGCCTCAGTAACATTTGGGCGGAACACGGGAATCAATATAAGCTCACAATGGTTTCTCTTGTGAGTTCCCTGACAAGGCACAAGGATTTGCGAGAGCGCATCCTTACCCAAGATGTCTTGGACATTTTCTTGCACTTGGTCGATTTGACCATCGCTACCACCGCCAAAAGAAGGGTGCTCACTCCTGGACAACGCGAGCAGAATTTCATACAGGTGATCAAGGGCTTGAATGCCTTGTTACAGTGTGGTACGTTGGTGATTATCATAAATCCTGTGATTTATCAATGATTCGTCAGAGACTACCCGGAGATACATAATCAAGAAACTTCGGGCCAAACCTAAGAATTCCAGACTCTGCCAAGTATTGGAGGTCAACAGTAAGGACCACGCCTTTTGATATGGTCTACCTTACTATGCAATCCGTTCTAGACCCACACCTTTTGGTTGCAGCGCTCCGCATGATATTGACTCTAGCACGAATCCAAGACGGTAGGCATTTTCAAGCTTGGTTGACAAGCCACATCCTCATCTATGATAAAGTACCGGCAGCCAAAACCGCATGTTCCTTAGTGGAATCTAGGATTGGCGAATTGGTGAAGAAGGACGACGGAATAATCGGCCCTCTTGCTGTTGAGATATGGCTGGCGCTTTATGGTTCAGATGAGAAGGGTAGGCTGTGATTTTTTGAGACTCTATCTCCTTATTCGAGCCAACATTTCAGAACGCCTGTCTCTTCTCGACGCACCCATTCGAAAAAACCTCGCTAGCACCTTGGTCCGCACGAATTTCGATGTACGCAGTTTGGTAGGGGCAGAAAGCAGCGCAGATCCTATGCTAGCTCTAGCTCGCATTCTTGGACTCAGTAAGTGAAATTCCTTTGGACTGTTTTTAACCAAATTCGATAACATATACTATACCAGATGCCCAGCCACTCGATGAACAACAGAAAAAACTCATTCAAGGATTCATCAAGGCCGCTACCTCTTGGAAAGGAAATACTCGAGTGCGCACCACTTTGACAATGACCCTTCTGAAGCTATGCGAGAGTGAGTTTAGTTTCGAAGACCAAAGGGCATGGTGCACTGATTGTTCATCAGTTCCTGTTGTTCGGACTTATCTCTGCCTCGAGACCGGCCTTGTGGGTAAGTTTATTGATCAGCTGCAAGGCAAGAAAAGCGCACTGCTTGCTGCCTATGCTCTGGCTACTTGTTTGAAGTACTGTGAGTGGAATAGTGTCTTTGAGGAGTTCCGTTGCTCAAAATCAGACTAGCTGACATGAAAGAGTCCATCGAGAAGAACGCATCGTTTCCGAAACACATCATTGGCATGTTACAGCAGGACTATTTTGACGATGCTATAGGTCAAGTCGAAGGGCTCACAATTTTTGTATATCTCATGCAACAAAGTAATGCGCTACCACTGATTGTTGACGAAAGTGCTGATTTACCTGGCAAAGGCGACCTGAGTAAACGCGTAAAGGATCACAAAATTATGGAGGTTCTAGGAGGCAAGGTAGGGAAAGGACAACTGAAGAATATCCTGTCTGGATTGCTTTACATGGACAGGCTCTCGGTCACTAGTACGTATTGGGATGACGACAGTAATTTATTATGACTGAGGCAGCGCAGCCAACCCGTCCAACGCCTGCACTCAAGAGCTGGTCGCAGCGAGTTTGGAACTCCTACAGAAACCTGATTGGAAGACGCAGAAGATGGGTGTGACGATACTGACTGCGTTGGCTCAGATGCGTAAGCATTATTGCCATCCTGCTGGGAGCTTCCTCTGATATTTTGTAAACCAAGCGGATGGAGCAGAGATCGTCAAAGATCACATACCCAAAATCATTCAAATGATTCTCTCGAAGGATTACCAGCCTAGCCAGCCTCACGGGTCCAGCCAATCTTCTGCTTCCGTCAGCGAAGGTCAGGCGCCGCCAGTTCCAGCGACATCCGACATTTGCTTAAGCGACTCGCTGAAATGGCAACCACGGCCAGCCTCGGAAATGATGGGACCCGCCTGCGCACTGCGTAACCTGGCTCTAAACAGAACGTATTTCGTGTTGTCTTGCAGGGATGTCGGAACTGATGCGCATCATTGCAGAGTCGCTACAGGAATTTATACGTGGCACGGAGGAATACCGCATTTTGGCGCATATACATGTTTATCGAACACTCATTTCCGAGAAGGAGACGGCGCCGTGGCAAATCTATACTCCCACTAGATGTGAGTCTTCTGTTATGTGTTATGTGTTGTTGCAGGGTGCTCTCACTGGAAACAAGTACTGAGACTTATGTACCCTGTAGGTGACGTGTCCACCATGCTGGACAAGATGATACAGGCCGTCGAAGAAGATCTGTCGGGACAGGACCTCAGGATGCGGATGGAAAATATGCTGCTGCCCTTGCACTGGGACCGCGCTCTGATGTTTATTGGCTACACTGCGGCAGGGACGGTATTGTTGCCGGTGGCTCTCGTAACATCCATCGGCCTATCGGCGCTGACACTGCTTGCGCTGGTCGTTATCGCGCCGATTTATATGTCTGTCGATGCTTTGGAGTGCGTGTTTAGTTTTTTTTTTTTTTCGTCAATCACGGTGAAACTGATGTAAACGTTTAGTGTGGCTCGACGGTCACACAATCGGAACACTCGGCTAGGCGCTGAGGCGGCCGATGATCCGGAGGAAATCGATGGCACGTGAATTCTTAAGACGAGACTTTGGTAGGGCGTGACGATGACAGCGCTCGGGATATCTAACCCCGGGTGGAGGAGGAAATATGGAGCGAGGCGGTGGGGCAGGAGCAGGAGCATGCAGGTAGCACGGAAAGCCGGACAATCGTGCTCTCTTCCGCACGAACGTTATGTATTACGCCTTGGCTTGATTTTGGCACATTCGATTTCCTGTTATCGCGACCTAGTCTCCCGTAGGCCTGCAGGCCCTGAATCAGGTAGGAAGACAATCGTTACTGCTATTCTAACTTTCGCGACCGGCCTGAAGTATATGTTCAGTGTCGCTTATCGAATACCTCCTGTCACAAATGGCGCCCCGGCCACTGGTCCAGTGGCGGCTAGTTCCGTGGCGCGGCCGCATGGTACATAACGAAGAAGCGAAAGCGCGAGCAACGGGCCGGCTGGCCGCCACCCACCTTCTCCCACCCATACGACACCGCTGATCCGCTTCAAGTTGGAGGGTTCCACTCCCTCTGAATGTCACGGATAAGACAGCTGTACAGCATGTGCCAGCACCCTCAATGAGGCTCTATGACAGATTGCGCTTCTGCCGCGAGGCTCATCGTCAATCCGTGTTCTAAGTAAAGTACTGTACAGCAGTCCCAAGCTGATACGTTGGACACAATAATGCCGCACCAGGGTTATGGCAGTTCGAGCACATGTGAGGACGTATAGTATTTGAGGCAGTGTATGTACAATGAAATGTTCCAGAGGATTGAATATAGCTCGAGTTGCTCGACTAGCTGATTTGGAACGTGCGGCAATCATAGATTCATAATAACTTGCGTATTCTTATCCAGCCTTTTGTCGTCATTGATCATGTGTGCTGTTTCGACTTTCTGGGTCCAGGACCGCAAGGAGGCGAAACAGACTCTGTATTACAAAAGAAATTAAGAACATCCAATAGACTCTAATGTCATTTTCAATACGCGTTTATCGTCCGCCTTCGTGATCATCAAATTGTCCATATCACGCCCTTCCGTGAGCGCACGATTCAGAATCTGATGTGGGTAGGATACCTCGCCAACTTTTCTGCCCCAGTCAAAGTCGATCAACTTGATCTCGTCTTTGACGCAAAGGATGTTCGGAAGACGCAGGTCTCCGTGAACGTAACCAGTTTTGTGGAACTCCTCGACAAGTTGTTTCAGCTGTTTTGCCATCTTGTCTCGCCGCTCCTGAGAACCTTCAAGTGGACTTGGAGAGTCACCCTTCAGGTACTCCATTGCTACGACGAAAATGTTACCAGGAAGTTCCTTGATTCCGTGCATGATTGGAGCACGACCAAGAGAAGCGCAGAAGTCGTGTAAGTCCGCCGAGTACGAGCGCGTGAATTTGATGACAAGTTCAAGGCCAGGAGGTCTAGTAGAGTGAGCACGATACAAAATCCGGCCACGACCACTTTGCAATACGTCGGTGATTTGGAAACTGATGACAACGTGGGGATCAAGAAAAGAGGGTAGCTCTTTGAGGTCTGCATAGGAATGCTTTGAAAGGCGCGGAGAGGTTTTTTCAGAGAGGTTTTTTGCATCCTTTTCAATCCGAGAAACAAGATCTCTTGCTGCAATAAAGGCACCATGGAGTGCACGTCGATCATCGCCGCCTGTTGCACAGAAAACACAGGAGATGCCGGGCGTCAGAGGGTAGCAGACAACCGAACCAACCCAAGCCATAGCATAAAAAGTGATAACGGGACCTGACAGAATCATCAATAAGAAGCATCCCCTTAGAGCAGATGATAGACACACCAATGATGGTCACGCCAAGTGCTGGAAGTCTCGAACAGTAAACCAACTCTCTGCGTCTTTTCTCAACCGCCACGATACTGCGTTGATAGTAGGAGGCCAGCTGAATGGAAGGAATGGCCTTCGACTTCGCATTCTCGTTGTTGAATTCCACGATGAAACAAGGTATCTGGAATTGACCATGGAGATAATGACCATCAGTTGTGGTACCGTCGATGTCGGATGGCATTATCACCGGACGGGGAGAGTCAAAAAGTATGTTGTTGAGACGCCTCAGACCATCGAATTGCCTTGAACTTTCCGTCGCGTAGACCTGAGTCATCTCCTCTGCGAACATCTCGATTTCATATCTGACTTGGGGAACTGATCTTCCAATGACTTTGCCCTCGCGTTCCGCCCGGTAAGTGTCGAGGAATTCTCCGAATCCAGTATAGAGAACTTCAAAAGGTTGTAGCTCTGTATCCGGAACGGGAGACTGATTCAGAGATTCATCCTGGGTTTCGATCTTGACAGGACGGTGATCAATGAAACGTGTATGTGCCTTCCGTTGGATTTCATAATACTCTGAAGGGCCAACATCTGACGGGGCAATCTTTGGTTTCTTCGAAGCCCTGTCAGCAACATCCCAATCCAGTAGATGTTTATCCTCTGTGATCGCATGATTAGAGAGAAGAAAACATTACTTTGTGAACAGGAACAGGAAGACTTACTTGAAACAACCATTTCTACAATGACACATGGTTTCTCATCGAGCGGAACATCCTCGAAAACAGTCTGGAGCATGTCATCCTTCGGAAGTAGGTGGCCCAGCCCTGTACCTTGAACGGTCTCAGAGATATCATCCTGTTTGCTGCGCGAGAACTTGTAAAGTTCTAGATTTTCGAGTGATACAGTGCGCAAGTGCTCGGATTTCTCCTGTATGGCACTAATGAGATCAATTACTCTTTCTCCCCCCAGCATATTAAGTCCGATTCCAATCTTCGAGGAGCCCCGAATCCAGTAATGGATGATCAAAGGGTCAACTGTGTGGATAGAGTGAACGTTTGGCTATCCAGAAACCAATAATACTTACAAGAGTTGACGACGACGAGGTGAACATGGTCCGCTGTAGGTGGTGACCTGAAAACGCTTGCTAGCGAAAGATTGATAGTCAAGGGTTGACCGAGATCAGATAAGGAAATCTTAGTGGTTCCCAGATCCTTGAGAGGCAGCGGACTGTTATCGGGTATCTTGTACAGAAGCAGTTTGCATGCATTGGTGGAAATACTTTGAGCTATCAGCTCGCTCAAGTGAAAGACATCCTTGTCAGATGAGACTTCGGTCCTGCCAGCAATATACGGAGGACGATGACCGGGCCTCCAATATGAGAAGTATAAAGTCAACTTGGAGGGAGCAGGTGATGGGCGTCGCTGGGGCGAGTGCTCCATTTCGCTTTGGTAATACCAGGATCTCCCGTACGATCAGGCAAAGGTGGAGTTATGAGTCTGGGACTCCTCCGAGTCTGAGAATGGGGGATGGGGAATGCGGTGGCTCTATAGACTATCCAGCGAGATGGGGGAGGTGTCGTCGTCGTCGTCGTCGTCGACTAAGACACAATATAGTATATCCGGTGCGTCCAGCGGGGATGAGTGTAGCCTAGAGGTATGTGGTGAAGAAGTCTGGAATGCGGCGAGCGGGAACCGTGGTCGAAAGCGACTTCTCTGGTCTCGCTGAATGTGTTTACGAGGCTGCTTGGTGATTTTCAGTGGCGGGCTAGGTTGTGTGCGATGAGCTACTAAGCTTCTAGTTTATACTAGCCGACTGGCTACTACTCACGTTTCTTAGCCGGGCAGTCCGGAATAATACTAGGTGTATACGCGTATTCGGAGGTGTTCGGAGGTGCGTGGTGTGGACACGAGATGTGGGTTCAAATCCGCTCTTTCCAGTAGCCTCGAGCCTGAGTGCGCTCTCAGCTCGGGAGAGAATCGTAGGAGCTACTTCAACGTGACCGTCCGAATGATTGCTGCTGACTAATGTGACGCCTGGCACAACTCTGTAGTGACTACTTGCCGGAGTCCGACTCGGAAGTTTCCCATCATGTATCAATACATGTAAGTACACATGACCATCCGACAGAGCAAAATTGCTACGAGACGATCACTCTTCTTGAGTCGCGTCCAACTACCGAAGCTTGGAACTTCAAGTTTGCATCCTCGTGAGTCACAACTTGCAAGAGCTACTATAAATTAGTCTTCGCTGCCAATTGATGAGTAGACCTCGTGGATGATACTAAGCATAGATATTTGTGCTGGAGTTGGGGAGCGGAACCGGATTCAAATCGGCAGTCTGGCCGCGAGCTTGTACCTCCAAATATTGCTGCGCATCTCCCTTTTTTTTTTTTAAAAAAAATCCATTTTCGTCCCGTGTGGGGTCAGACCCTATGTGGGACGTACTAAACTAGGTAGAAGGGGCCCTGCCCCGCCGCTTCCCCGAATCCACGAATGCCCCGCCAGGCCAGGCTTAAGGCCCCCCGGCGGTCCTGTCGTTCCCGCCGACAGTTTTAGGCGTGCGATTCCCGAATCAGCGTCCACCCGGGTGATTACTAACGTGTGAATGTGAGCGCTGACGTATGCGATGGATAACAAGTACTCGGTTCGTCGGAGATGATCGGGTAAGAACGGAAGAGGGGAGCGGCAATAACTAAGTAGGAGAAGGGGGTGTGTATAGTAATGGACGTCGAGATGTCGATCTGTAGTAGGTTGGGCATTGGATTCTTCGGTGTCTTCTACGTGTGTGCGATGTTGTTTCGACGTGGGATAGAATAGCACCCTCCTGCTCCCTGCCGACTTAGCCCCAGTGTCGCCGTGTCACGGCGGCCTTTCCTTCTTCAACGAGTAATATTTGAGTCAGGTGTCGATGTGTCGTTTTCGTAGTAGTGTGATCACTGTCGTGTGTGTTATCACGATTTCGACTTCGGGGGTCGATAAGAGACATCACCTAATGTTTTCTTCAGGCGTTGTGTGCCGTTGACGAAGTGTAACAGGTGTCGTACGGCCGGCCAGGTGGTTGTGAGTTGTGATATGTTGAGCGCATCTCGTCGTAGTTCTTCTTCCAATATTGCGCGTTGCCGGGCGTAGAGCGGGCATAGTAATAGATAATGTTTGAAATCTTCGCGTTCGTTGAGGCAGCCTGCGCAGTAGGGGGTATCAGCTCTCTTTATGCGGTGTAGGTGGGCGTTAAGTGGGCTATGCTTAGTTCTAATCCAGACGAGCAGTGAGGTTTGGCGTCTGGTTAGTCCGGCTGGCATCTCCTTTTTGATCGCAAGATGCCATCTATCTGCATGACTGACGTGAATTCTACCGTGCTTTCTTGCTAGGTTACTATGTAGTAAGTCCAGAAGCACACATCTACTTTCTCTTCGGATCTTTGACCTGTTCTCGATGATCATTCAACAAACCGTAGACAAATATTTATTTCTTCCGAATCTACGTTAGCCATTCCCTTGTTGGCTACTAGAAGTAGACATTTTACTCAGAGCGGACATGATCGATGATCGTGCGTACTTCGTCATTCAATACGATGGGGTCGACACACAGTCAGGTATTCATTTCTCCTCTACTTAGTCGAGACTATTTCACTCGCTTACGGTGGCGGGTTAATCTCTCGACCTAAGTGACGGAAACCACTCGACTCAACATGATAACTTTTGTAATTACATATTATTGCCGATATCGATCAAGCCGAATCATTCCGCCCGATACTCTGGCGACTAATCACCGTCTTTCTTTCTTTCAAACCTCGACTGTGAAGACTGACGATTCTCTGTCGCTACATAACAGTCGATCTGCAGCGACATGGGTGTCAAAGCAGTGTACGCGACGCTGTTGACGCAGACCAGCTACCTGCCAGGTGTGCTAGTACTAGAATATACCCTTCGGTCTGTGGGCTCAGAGTATCCACTGGTCGTAATGGTTACCCCTGCCCTACCCCAAGAAGCTCGAGATATCCTTACAAGAAAGAACATCACCATGATAGACATCCAGTATCTTCACCCCCCCGCAGGTCGACACATCCTAGCCACTCACGATGTCAGGTTCAAGGAAGTCTGGACGAAGCTGAGGTGAGGCGTTTGGGTGCCGCGTCGCTTTTTTGGATGTCTGATGGGCGAACGTTCGAATCCAGGGTCTTTGAGCTGACGGATTACGACGTAAGCAAAACGGGTCGCTGCATCGCTCACCGCATGACGAACCTTTCTCTGATAGCGTATCGTCCTCCTCGACGCTGACATGATCGTGATGCGCAGGATGGACGAGCTGATGGATCTTCCGCTCGCAAAGGGCGAAATCGCGGCCGCCCACGTCTGCGCCTGCAACCCCCTGAGACTGAAACATTACCCAGCCGACTGGTAAGCACCCCACAGTCTTCGTCCAGTCGGTAACCCGCTCAGCCCCGGACAAGGGTGCCAGAGAACTGCGCTTACACGCCCCTGTCCCATCCAACCGGTCTAACGGCCCCGACCCAAATCACTGGCAGCAGTCCACGACCCCATTTTCTGCTTAACAGCGGCCTTGTCGTGCTGAGCCCCTCGATCGAGCTCGCTCAGGCGATCTATGGACATCTCGACACGTCTCCGCTTCTACCGAATTGGTCGTTCGCCGATCAGGATCTGCTATCCGACTTTTTCAAGGGAGGGTGGAAGCCGTTGCCCTGGTGCTACAATGCACTTAAGACGTTGATGATAATTCACGCACCGCTCTGGCGGGATGAGGAGGTAAGGTGCCTTCATTATATCTTAGCGGCCAAGCCCTGGCATGCTAGGGTGCCGAAAGAAGGAGGAGGGGAGTTCGATAAATCACATCAGTGGTGGTGGGATAGACTGGAGTCATTGGGCACAGAGATGAAGGATACAGATGTGGAAGGCTGGAAAGTGGTCATAGCAAACGTCGCACAGGTGTGACAATACCCTGCACCCCCGCAGTCAGTGCGGCAAGTCGAATAGATGGTTCATACATGGTGACATAACATCGGGTTGTAAATATGGCAAATGAGTATGTACAGGTTGTTAGAACATGTAGAATGCACAGTTAGCAGGCAGGAACCGACTTACTCAAACGCGGACTCAAGGTGCTGATTCTGTGGCGAGCAGCGGTACCAGCACGAATGCGATAATCGAAAAATCCGAAAGCCAGCACACTTGGTCCCGAACGTTCCCAGAACCACACAACAAACAGATTTACATTCATGTAACATGGTAAACATGTGGAAGCGGTAATCACTGAATTATGATCATCCACGCCAGCACAAAGTAGAAAAGCCTATTGAAGTTCAGACAAAGCGCCGGCACAAAGGACAACTACTCACAGTAGAGGATACACCGCAAGAAGGACACGTTGTTGCTCTATCTTTGTGCCATCCAAAAAGTTTATAGAGGCTATTTCGTCATTGTGAGTGGTGGGCGGTGTGAGGATAGAAAGGACGGCGAGTCACCCCAAATACACCAAGCCCATGCTGCTATTGCGATCGGCGCACGTACCCAAATGATGCGGACGAAGCATGCTATAAGTGCTGCAATATTTAAAGGTGCTATGCAGTACCCGAGAACGCATAAACCTTGGAAGAATGAGCTTTGAGAACAGTCAACTGAATGCACATCTGGGGATCCATGCTTGTACGTACACTCTCCCTCCAAGCAACTAGAGGTGAAAACGTTTGCAAAAGGCCACGTCGAAAGTGCTTCTCGAACTTACCTTTGCCTGGATAGTTACGAAAAGCGAGCCAACAGAGACGATGACTACCACGGTGGTGAATACCCCGAGGGCCTGACTTGCCGGCGCCTTCAAAGCAGATGAGTTAATTCCCGTGTAAAGTCACGCGACATGCACATACATTCACGCTCAGCATCAAACCAAGGGCGAGGCAGAGCAACAAAGGGCCCCAAAGATCCCAATCCCTGGTAGGGGGTAGACCATATATCCACTAATCGATGGCTGAACGTACCTCAGGACCTCACGCCCAGTAGCTCTACGGGGATACAATACTTGGACGAGTTTTGAGTATATCGAGAGCAGGTCACGCGCCTACGCATCAGCGGTCAATGCAGTGTAATGGGTCAAGGGTCAACACGAACAATCGTCGCAGTTACGGGCTCGTCCAGAGTGTCGACTCCCGTGTACCTATGTTCGCGTGAATTTCGGTTCAAAATGGACAGAAAGAAGAAGAAAAAAAGCAGACGAAACGTACCGTGTCTCGACGCGAATACCACCCACCGTTTGCCTAGGAGGGGGGCGCAGTGCGTTGGAGTTGCCAATGTTCCCCGAGATGCCCCGTGGAGGTGCAGCGGCATTGTTCGTCTGCGAAACTGGATCTGGCGCACGCGATTTTCCCTTGTTGGTGGTTGGCAAAGACAGACTTGGTGCAGTGAAGCTGGGGATATCCAGGTCGTTCAGGTCATCGTCGTCCTCGTCTGATGTAGGGTCAGCATGCACCAAATCTATGCGATGGTGAACCTGCCTGCTTCGATGAACCTCGAAGAGGATGTCAGTGGTGTTGTTACCGAGGCCATGTATAAGACCGATTTAAGTGCTGCCAGGTCTACGTAGTCTCGGAGTCGGATATCGGATGGAAAGGTCACGTGCATATTACCCACGGTCGGTCAAATCCATATCCGTCAATGACTGACGCGTCGCGGTCTTACCACCACGCTCAACCTCAATCGCAATCATGGTGCGCATTGTTCGCTTTGACGTTATACGTTCACTGATGTCGCTTGTAGGGTAACGCGCCGTCGGGAATACCGCCGTCTCAGGGCCAGGGCCAAGGTCAAGGTCAAGGCCAGGGCCAAGAAAACAAGGAGAAGAAGGACCAACAACCACAGAAGAAGAAATGGGAGCCCCCTCTCCCAACGCGAGTCGGAAAGAAGAGGAAGCGCGGCCCCGCAGCGGCGTCCAAGCTGCCTCCCATCTATCCAAGCACCCGATGTCGTCTGCGTCTCCTCAAGATGGAGCGTATCAAGGATTACCTCATTCTCGAGGAAGAGTTCATTCAAAACCAGGAACGTTTGAAGCCGGAGTCATCCAGAGAGGAGAAGAACCAAGACGAGCGGTCAAAGGTCGACGATTTACGTGGCACGCCAATGGCAGTGGGAACACTGGAGGAGATCATCGACGACGACCATGCCATCATCAGCACTGCGTCTGGGCCGGAGTCATATGTACCCATGATGAGCTTTGTCGATAAAGATCGCATCGAGCCTGGGTGCTCAGTACTGTTGCATCACAAGAACCAAGCGGTCGTTGGTGTTTTGGAAGACGACACGGATCCCCTGGTCAGCGTCATGAAGCTCGAGAAAGCCCCAACGGAGAGCTATGCAGATATTGGTGGTCTCGAGCAGCAAATACAGGAAATCAAGGTAGGCATGATGAACGGTACCTTAGACAGATTGCTGAACCCTTGGTAGGAATCCGTCGAGCTTCCTCTGACCCATCCAGAGCTTTACGAGGAAATGGGCATCAAGCCACCCAAGGGCGTCATTCTTTATGGCGTTCCTGGTACAGGAAAGACACTCTTAGCAAAGGCTGTTGCCAATCAGACTTCCGCCACTTTCTTACGTGTCGTGGGTTCAGAGCTGATTCAGAAATACCTTGGTGATGGACCGAAGCTTGTGCGGGAAATGTTCCGAGTAGCAGAAGAACATGCACCAAGTATCGTATTCATTGACGAAATCGATGCTATTGGTACTAAGCGGTACGTGCAATGCGTGTACCTACTTCTCTGTCTTGACCAGTCGTCTTTAGATATGATTCGACTTCTGGAGGAGAGCGTGAAATTCAGCGAACGATGTTGGAACTACTCAATCAACTCGATGGCTTCGATACGCGTGGTGACGTCAAAGTCATCATGGCTACCAACAGGATCGAAACGCTTGATCCAGCTCTCATCCGCCCTGGTCGTATAGATCGAAAGATTGAGTTCCCTCTGCCAGATGTAAAGACGAAGCGGCACATTTTCCGGTATGTCGCACTTCTGATCTCAATTGACACTACTCATATGTTCTGGAAAGGCTACATACGTCGCGGATGAGCTTGAGTGAGGACGTCAACCTGGAGGATTATGTTATGGCGAAGGATGATCTATCAGGTGCAGACATCAAGGCAGTTTGCACAGAAGCAGGTTTACTTGCGTTGAGAGAACGGCGAATGCGGGTGACCAAAGCCGATTTCACCACGGCGAGAGAAAAGGTGAGTCACCCAAACGAGTTCATGGCGAGTGTCTCATTTTTTTGTGTATAGGTGTTATATAGAAAGAATGAGGGCACTCCGGAGGGACTATACTTATAAATTCACGTCTTTTACGAGCCGTCGCATTTGTATTCTCCTTGGATTTCTGTTTAACGCTCAAGTGTTTGCGAAGCGGATCCAGAAACTACACCATCCCTGATGATGTTTGGCACCACGGGGACAGATCTAGCGTAGACTTTCAGTTAATGCTCGGACAAACGTTACTTCTGGAATTCTCGCCCTTGCATCTGATGATTGCCTAGTAGCAAATTTGCTTCGTACGTGCGAGCGTACTCATGATCGCCCACGCGCCACACATGCCAATGTTTGACGCGACGCGCTGAAAGAAGACTCACCTGTGCACATAGTAAAACTTAGCTGCGATAGAGGCTCAGAAGGTCATGGAGGCGAGCAGGATAAGTCGAGAGACGTCGAGCGCGAACAGGACTGTAAGAGCGACGAAGACAGTAATGAAAAGTAGAGGAAATGAAGTGGGAGGGACGGAGGGATGAGCAGAACACGCTGTAACTCATTATGAGCCTGCTGGCAGCTCAACACGGACACTACGGGAGGCTTGGACCATCCTAATCAATCCCTACGCATCACAGACTCGGATGTCATTCAAATCCGTGACCGTAACTTGAATGTATGGTCCAGGCACGTGATCGCCTACTACACGCTTGTGGCGTTACTCTCCGAACAATTTCTCGACGCGGTCAAGCATACAAAGCACGCTAAGCAGTTATCCTCTACCAAATGTCAAGCTCGACGCGACCATCCATCAGTCTTGCAGTCCTCAATATCTACTTCGACGAAGTGCTTCCACTCGAGCGATACTTGCACGAGATCATCAAACCGCATTCTTTAGACTCTTCCGACTCAGAGATATATCCAACGCTTGCTGAGGATGATGCACACTCCTGTCGCGACTTGCTGCAGACGTCCTATGTCGGTCTCAAAACGGATGGTTCACAACGTCCGTCTTTCGCGGCTGTACCGCCCATGATGTACATGCGAGAAGTAAGTTCCCTTGCATGCGTTGCGCTATGGTTCGAACGATGAAATTATCCGGTCAGGTCATACAGAAGGCCCACGAGCGATTGTTCTCGGGATCGAAGAGACCTAACAACATTATTGCAGCGGGATATCAACGTGTAAGTTTCTCTACATGTTCCGTCTGTCATTCAATACACATGGGCATAGGTTCCAAGTAATGAACGAAACCATATATCGTGCTCCGGGATATCCAACCGGTTCGTGAACACGATCGTCACAGCCTTACACGGACCGGAGTGGGAGATCATGTTGCAAAGGTAATATTATATTCTCAAAGAATTCATCGCTCGAGATTGAAGTTGGTCTTAGAATCGGCGCCGACGCGATGTTACACCTTCTATTGAACACGTCATTGTTCATGTCCCTTCCCAATCAATGTTTTTGTCAAATCACTGGAGATCCACTGATATATATCCCACCTCCGGGGGGCGGGTACCTTGAAACTGGACCACATTCTAATGCGGAAAAACGAAAGAGAGAGACTCCACTGCAGCAGCAACCCCGGAAACGTCTAAGGCTGATCGGCTCGACAGCGAACTACGGCGGACAATCCGTCAAATTCTCGAGGAAAAAAAATGCCAATCAACCCATTGAGAGGTAGAATTATTCCATGCAACTCTCAGCTATCTTTGCTCACGGCGAATAGACGTACTGCAGCAGATATAAACTTCGTACGAGCTCGGTTGTTTTACGCAAGGCCCTCTCGAGATCCAAATGCCTTCCGAATGGTTGTCGGGCTGCCCTACAATCGTATGTGTTTTCCCATTGTGCGGAGACATTGACCCTAAATTCGTAACAGATGTTTTGAATCTTTTGTGTCCTTCCTACAACAAGAAGCCCCCCGTCGATCATACTACGTATAAGGATCCCGATCCTCGCACTCTTGCGAAAGATGCCCGTCACCTAAGCAAATACATATTTCCGTCAGAGTATGGTCTATCGAACGTCTTTTTACTCACTGCAAACTGGAAAGGAGCCTTCCAACAACCGAATTACTGCAACAGGGAGCAGGAAATCAAGGTCAGTCGGCTTCTTTCTTATGTTTGAGCACGATTTTAATGTCCGGTATAGGTTCTTGGTAATTGTAAAACTCCTAAACGTCTCAAAGATCCCCTGTCGTTGGTTGAAAAGATGATTTGGAGGCACGGCAAATGTGGCTACAAACCCTTGCGCGATAAAGTCTGTCCCTCCAAGGTAAGTGTGGTTTCCTGAATCTCCGGCGATCTTTATCGTCAATTTCCTCTAGGTCGTTAGCACCACCAACAACCAGACGATGGATCGCAGTATCATTTTGGTGCGTATAACCTCAGTTGTGGAAAAGTGGTGTCTGATAGAATCAGGAAATGGTTTCCGAGCATTCGGTTCAGCTGAAGTCTCAGCGTACAGGATACAGTGGCGACCTTTCTATAGACTCGAACGGAAACTCGGTCATCGCTCAGGGGGTTTCTGAGGCCAAAAAGTATGGTATGCATAAGCCTCGGTTTGTCGAATTCACGTGCAGCTACGTCGAGGTATGTACGGAGTTGACCTCTGCAAGGTGAGGCTGATGGTTATTATAGGTTTTCCGCTACATTATGCTGGTGACCAAGATCGTCATTCCGAAGCAGTTCTGGGGATCGCAGAAGAATTTCAAGTTGGTGCAAAGTTGTATGTACTTTGCCGGCTTCTGCAACTATGGTCACAAAGTCCCGCAGATGTCAAAGGATTCATTGTGGCACGGCGATTCGAAACTCTGTCGCTCCATCACGTCCTTCAAGGTTTCAGCACTACTGATTACGACTGGCTTGTCCTTCCCGGAGCACCTGGGTGCCATCATGGACGTGTGTCTGTGACGGATTCCCTGAAGCGAAGACAGTTGTTGGAGGAATTCATGTTTTGGTATTTTGATTCTTTTGTCATCCCATTGATCAAGGTACGTGGCTCCCAGTGTTTCAGAAGAATGAGCCTAAACTTATATATTACAGACAACTTTCTATGTAACAGATTCTTCTGCGTTTCGTGGCCAAGTTCTGTATTTCAGACAAGACGACTGGGAGATTCTCTGCGCGCCTTTGCTGGATCAACTCAGCGAGAAAACGTTCAGAGAAATAGAAAAGGTCGCTGATCCATTTTGCACTGGAATATACTAACGGTTCATCTTTGACAGCAAGAGGCGGAAGAAATTCTCCGACAACGACGACTTGGTTTCTCCTTTGTCCGTCTCCTCCCCAAGGAGATGGGAGTTCGCCCGATTGTCAACCTGAAACGCAGGATGCCCAGACACAAGGTGAGACGAGAAATGAACTTAATCCGCATAGGTCGATGATGTTATTTCGTAGTCCTTGAACCTGGGCAGCGTAGAGTCGATCAACCAGATTCTACAGGCGACATTCCAGATACTCACTTACGAGAAGGTGGGTGTTACGATAAAGAAGCCCAGCAATTCAATTATTGGTTCCATCCACAGAAACGTCAACCAGAGATGCTCGGAGCCTCCGTTTTCGGACCGAACGATATATACGCGCGGCTGAAGGTGTACAAGGCGAAGTTGCTGGAAGATCATCCTTCTGGGATACTGTAAGTATTTTAGCGATTATATTGTGAAGCTGAAGTTAAAAGGAAAGAGTCCCAAGCTATACTTTGTGAAGGTCGATGTTCAGGCGTGCTTCGACACGATCGAACAGTCTACACTCTTGAAAATCCTGAAGGAACTCTTATCTGAGGTGGCTCTTCAAACTGCCCGGTTGCACTCGGAACTCACGATGTCCTAGGATACTTACCTCATTCAGAAATATGGACAGATGACTCCGCTCGCTGGCAAGGTCAGACGGGCATTCGTTAGGAAGGCGTATCCAGAAGGTGTTTCAGACTGCATATAGCTAACCGTTACATGTTGACCTTGACTTTTACGCAGATGAGCACCCCGATTTCATAGCTTATGCCCGTAACATGGCGACTGCGTTGCGGGATGCAGTCTTCGTCGATCAGGTACCAGCCTTCGTACATATCTATTATTTATCTCGCTCATGCTTTCAAACAGGTGAATTATAGCTTCGAGAGCCGGCAGACAGCGATGCAGCTTCTCGAAGAACACATCAACGAAAACATCGTCAAGGTGGACCAAAATAATATTGTACAACTTATTTCTAACAAGCTCCTTCGTAGATTGGACAAAAGTACTATCGGCAAGTCGTGGGCATCCCCCAGGGGTCCGTACTCTCTGCGCTTTTATGTGCTTATTGCTACGGTGATCTGGAGAAGACCAAATTGAACGGCTTTTTTTCGTTGGAGGATCCGCAAAACGTAAGTCGTGGCAGCATCGCATTGTTTCTGACTTTTTGACCCGTCGTTCAGCTCCTCCTCCGATTGGTCGACGACTATCTCTTTGTGACCACCTGCCCGCAAAAGGCAAGGTTTTTCTTGGAGACGATGGCCTCAGGCTTTCCGGAGTACGGCTGCAAGATTTCGCAAGAGAAGACGTTGACTAACTTTGATCATGGAGTCCAAATCATGAATGTCGTCCCCCCTGGACAGAAGTGTACGTTGTTCCGTGTTGCGTCAGAAAAGGCACTAATTAACATTCCTAAAAGTCTTTCCGTGGTGTGGGCTATTGATTAATATGACCGATCTCTCTGTTCTTGCGGACTACACACGATATAACGGCACTCGTAAGCATCCTCCACCACTTGAAATCGACCTAACGATAATAATCTCTGTAGAACTACGAGGCTCGCTGACTGTGGATAAAGGTCATAATCCAGGTATCAATTTCGTTCATAGAATGTTGCGGTTAGTTCCCGTCCATGTTTTATGACATCTATCATCAACGAGTTCCTCAGGTTGGCCAAGTCAAGGGGTAACATTATCTACAACGACACTGATCTGAATGGTACACATACAGTGTATCTGAACGTCTACAGGAATTTCCTCATCAATGCCGCAAAGATGCATTATTACCTCGACAGTTGGGGAATCGATCTTTCGAAGAACGTCAAGTTCCTGCATAGTATATTTCAATCCGAGTCTCGAGAACTATTTTGGTTTTGAATACTCTTCGATCAGATACGATCCGTCAAATGATTCGATACACACATGCAGTGATCGTGCAGAGTTCGCGAAGCAATGCCTCTCGAGCAAACGGCGGGAAATGTGAGGTTCACAAGGCAGACGTCATTTGGTCAGTTGCCAGCTTCTGTTACGTATACCCGGTCATGCACTTATGTGATGCTATGGCTAGGCTGGGCACGCACGCGTTTCATGCGGTGCTCAGTCGGAGGAACGAGCTGTACGCTTCTTCCGTTCTGAAGCCACTGGCTTTTGAACTCACCCTGCCAAAGAATCAACGAATCAGAAGGCGATTCAGGAAGCTCGTCAAGGAAGGTTCCCCACTCTTGGTATCTATGGGAGTTTAGTTCGGAATGTTCTGTCTCCTCGGGATTCGACCCTGCTTTGCAGAATCATTATCTTATAGTCACCGGTAATAATCACTTCATGTGATACTATAGATAAGGTCCGCCGTGCGTGTCCAAGGAAATCAACCGGTTGTAGCACGATGATGATGAGTAGTTTGCGAACACGTTACTAGACAAACCGTTACAGTGTCATTTTGCGAGCTGCTGAGCCTCTCGCAATCTCCGTTACAGGAGGCTCTACATACGCTTGTTGCACCGCCTAATGAACTCCGCGGGCTGCACTATGGCAGCCTCGAGGTGTGATGCATTGCGCAAAGCATTTAGCCCGACTCCTACTTGGTTCCGATCAAGTTACCACCACCACCGTCGTTGCGTGAAACTATGGCTCGTCTGTCGACCGTAGTCTTCTTTGCTCTTTCGTTTTTCCTACTCTCGCTCGCATATTTTGCCCAGTCCTACGTCTCGCCTCTTGGGCCAGCACCACACCTCGGCACAGGTCTCCGGATCCCAGTTTTTCTCTCCACCCTTGTAAATTATGTGCAGGCAGCTGTATACGGACCCTACTATGCGACCCAACAAACGCCTCTGACGACCGAGTCGGCGTCGCAGCCAGAGCAAAAACCAGACGGCGAAGACTCGGAGGTCACCATCGACGAACCGCGACCCCGCTTCACTAGACGAATCGTCGCTGTCGGTGACATCCACGGCGATCTCTACAATGCAGGACGTGTGCTCCAAATGGCCGGCGTCGTCGACGAAGACGGGAACTGGAGCGGAAACGTCGACGTGTTCGTTCAGACGGGCGATATTATTGACAGGTCTGACACTCTGTCTGCCTTTGACCCCAGCTGAGACTTTCGGTTTTCGTTCTCTAGGGGCGACGATACTATTGAGCTCTTTCAGTGGATGGAAGATATTCGAGAACAGGCACACGCTGTGGGAGGTGAGGTTATTAGCATTCTAGGGAACCACGAGTGGATGAACGCTATCGGTGGGTGGCACACTGGCAAGCCTGGTAGACGCTAACGAATCCGTTCCAGGTGACTGGAGGTAATTGTCCCCCCTATTTTTCACTGCACATATCACGCGAACGAGCACGTTTTACAGATACGTTTACCCTTCCGAAATCGAGACGTTCGGTACCATCAGCACACGTCAAAAGGCGGTCACGACCGGATGGCTCGCCGCCGCCTGGGCAAACAACTACACCACCGCCGCACGCCTTCCTCTCCACCCACTCCTCGGGCCTCCCAACACCGACTACCCGCCCGAGAAGGGCAGCATGTACGCGCATGCGAACGCTGGACCTCTCTCACACGCAGCCTTCTCGTTCGTACACGGAGGACTGGCGCCGTCGTACCCAAACCTCCAACCCTTCCCGAGCGCCATCAACAATATCTCTGCGTCGCTCCTTCGTCGGCTGAGATCGCGCTCACCACAGCCTCCCCCTCATCCACCCCACGCATACCCCGGGTTGCCGGCAGGGACTCCGCGCGAGGAGGCACGTTTGTATGGCAGCGACGGTCCTCTGTGGTACCGCGGGTGGGCAGAAGACGACGAATCCAAGGCGTGCGCGCACGTGGACAAGGTGCTGGAGAAGACGGGTACGCGTCGGATGGTGATGGGACACACGCCTCACTTGCAGAACGTCGTGGTGCGCTGCGGAGGCAAGGTGATCATCATCGACACTGGTTCGTTCCGACATTTATTTTCGTGTGTATTTTCTAACGGTCGTTTAGGTATCTCGCATGCTTACGGTGGGGCACTATCTGCTTTGTCGGTTGAGTATACCCTGGAGCCGATCAAAGGAGGGGGTTGGAAGGAGCAGGAAGTGGTCAAGGCATTATATGCTGAACAGGAAGATGAGCTGCTGACCACTACAGTTCGTGAATTCGATGGGGAGCTGTGGTGACCTGGGAGCGACTAGGGGTTGCCAGATCGGACTGTGGATGACGTTGTAGATCGATGATCGAGCACCACTCGGTTTTGTTATTTATCAAATCTCAATTTCATGTTTTATTTTTACGCTCGTCTCCTCTTCGTGTATGTCTGCTTCCCCTACGCCTTCAGAATCTAGTATTCAAACTTGCTACTACGACGAACCCGAAGGGCATTTCCTTCATACCATGGACGACCCTGTAGACGACTCTCATCCTGGGGCGGACAATGGTGATTCCTCGGAACTCGAGGCGAGGACGGCTTCTGCCTCGCGCGCTGTGACACTTCGCTCCGCAGCTCACGAGAACCCGGGCGATGCAGGCGTCCAACTATCACAAATGGAAGAGGGAGGCTCCCCTTTGAAGCACGCAGACGAAGGTGAACATAAAGAGCCCGAGGGCCACGAAAGATACATATCCGACTTGATGGCCAACCTCGGCAGAACGAGTAGCGTGCTCGGAAGGAAAGAATCGGTCCGGACGAAGAGTATGTGGGCCACTGCATCGACCACTGCGTTTGTGAACGGCGCACCGCTCTCGGGACCAGATGCCGAGCCGGAAGTCGACGACGACGTGCTCACCAGGGGTGCCAAAGCTGAGCAATCGTTGAGCAATAAGCAAAAGCAGCGAATCGTGAAGAAAGAGAGAGAGTTTTGCTTGCGTCCATAATCTGACTCCACAAACGCACGAGGCTAACGCCTGGATGGTAGGAGAGGAGAGTAGAAGGTTTTCAAAGCTTCTCAAGATGGAGGCGACCACCGAGAAGGTGGCTCTAGATTCGGCTCTGAAGACCCTCGCGGCGCTCCGAAGCCTTCATAAAGCAGCGATCAAACGAGAAGAAAAGGCTGAAAGTACGCACGCCAGCGCACTCGCTGCTGCACAGAAAGCGGAAAGCAGATATCAGGACGAAAGGGCTAAAGCTGCTGAGTTGCGCGCACGAGCGGAGGCACGTTGCACGGAGGAACATGCGCGATGGGAAGGCAAGCAAGGCGAAGTTAGGGCCCAGCAAGAACGATTAGAATCGACAAGAGACACCGTGAAGGAGATGGAGGCGCGCATCGCTGACTGCGCACGCGAGGTAGAGAGACTTCGCATTGTGAAGGCAACAGATGAGGTTTGCCAACGATTCTACGTAGACGAACAGGACTGACCTTTTCACAGCGCGAAAGAGAAGTAAGACTAACTGAAATGACTACACAGAAGTAGGTTCACAAGTTGCGGTGTGGAGTTGCTTCATGTCATTTAGCGTATGGTTATCTGTAACGGCAAGAGTCAGAAAACGATCATCAATGTTGAATATCGAGGATGAAAGAATCAGATGGCTGTTCTTATTTTTTTTTATGATAATTTTCATCAAAGCCAACAAAGGCTCATGTTTGGGTAAAATGGTTTCTTCATGAAGTAGTGCAAAGGATCAGACAACTCACCTTGAAGTGAAGGTTTAGGATGAAGGATCCAGAACTGGTGAGCAGAACAAGGTTAGAGTTAGAGCGGAGTTTCGGGAATTGCCTCGGTGCTATTGCCATCGGCTGTAATGACATCGTAGGCTTCAGTGATGACGCAATTCACGAGCATTTCCAAATCTACCGCCTTGGGCATCCACCTACTACGTCTCAGGCTAGTTCCTCTCTCCACACACCAATTCCGATCATATAGTTTCACATCTCCGCAGCGTCCACAAACTTGCCAACGCTCCCGACAGCTTCACTCGACTCTACCAAGAATGTCATCTACCTTCCATGACCTCAAAGCCGATCTTCCAAACGGGAACAGTTACGACTTTGCGCAGTTGAAGGGAAAGGTCGCCCTCATCGTCAACGTTGCATCGCAATGGTATGCGCACCCTTTCCCTCCTCTCTCTCTCTCTCTCTCTCTCCTTTGTCCGGAATGACTGTGAGAAAAGACACTGACGACGGATATACTACAGCGGGTTCACTCCGCAGTACAAAGGTGAGAGAGGTCACTGTCCCGCATAACACATGGCCAATCGGGACCGACGATCCCCTTCTGCAAGGTTTACAAGCCCTATACGACAAGTACAAGGATCGCGGCTTCGTGATCCTCGGGTTCCCTTGCAACCAGGTGAGTTTGGGACGGATCGGGTAGGATCGGCTACCGGTCCACCCGTCCTCTTTGCGGCCGACCTGAACCTAAACAGACGTTCCACGCACACGCACGTCTATATAGTTTGGCGGCCAGGAACCCGGAGACGACGAGTCCATCACATCGTTCTGTCAGCTCAACCACGGTGTCTCCTTCCCGCTCATGAAGAAATCCGACGTCAACGGGGACAACACCAACTCCGTTTACAAGTTTCTCAAGAACGAAAAGGCTGGCGTCTTGGGTCTCACTCGGATCAAGGTCCGTCATTGTCGTTCAGGTTCTTGTGGATCCTGACATGCTGGGCGACGTTGCAGTGGAACTTTGAAAAGTTCTTGGTCGACAAGGACGGCAACGTCGTTAATCGCTGGGCGTCGACGACGACTCCACAGGCAATCGACTCCGCCGTAGAGAAGCTCCTTGGACCCACTAATGAATGACTCGCAGTAGGAGATGATGTGCCGAGAAATGATTCCAAGCTTTAATTCATGTACAAGTACAAGCTGTTGCAAAAAGTACAGCTGCCAAGCAAATTCAGTAACGTGTTGGCAGGGTATTCCCGTCATACAATTTCATTGTTAGCCTCGGTCATTCTCATCCACAACCCACCCTTGTCCCGACATGTTCAGATGACCACTCGTTCGAGCAAGATGGTAGATCGGGGACTTACATGGGCATACATTGTCAGATGTGTCTTGGGGAAAATCTTTTCCGTCGCCTTTCGGCCTTGTGCTTCTGCCCAAGAAACAGGAGGGAGCGTGTCAGGCGCTTGTGCGTCTAGTGCAAGACTCATCAAGTCAAACGATTGCAACAGGCGGATCAGAATGAACGACATTTCGTTGTATGCAAACTGACATCGATGCAACGCTTTGTCAACAGGACTGAAAGTCTTTCAAAGTTCATACTTGCCTGTTGACCAAGACAGATACGAGGCCCGGCGTTGAATGGAAGAAAGATGAATGGTTGTGGTGTGAGATACTTGTGTAATCGATGGTCGAGGAACCGATCAGGGTCGAATTCTTCAGCTGTCAAGGACGAACGAGGTGAGCAAAAGCGGACAACAGGTAGTGACGTCTTACCATCTGGGCCCCAAAGATCCTTTCGGCGGTGCATGATGAAGACAGAATATACGATCCTGTTCGGAGACTGTCATCTTCCATGATTGGATATGAGGGAGGCAGGTACGTACTGGGTGTTTGCTGGCACGTAATATGGCTTCTTGGATGGGTCTGAAGAAGACAAAGTGGTGGCTTTGACGCTCTCGCTACATGCGGTGAGCACCGCGACAATCAAAATAACATCTTGCTCACCGAATATTGAATGGCCTACAACGAAATGAGTAAAGTATGGATAAATTTGCAGACGGATGTACTGACACGGCCGGGAATAATCTCAGCGTCTCTGCAAAGGAATTCTATAAGATCTCCCTCGAGTACATAGTCCGAGGCAACGGACCATTGATGACCGCACGGAGGTACCTCATATCACGGATCGCCTCATAAGTAGGGCGTCCACTCAGTCCGATTTTAGTCGCGATTTCCTCCCTCAGGCGAGCAAATATATCGGGATGCGTCGACAAAAGATAGACAATAAAGGTCAACGTCCCGCTCGTCTTTTTGCGAATGATTGGTCCATGACGAGACAGCAATAAGAATTCACGTACTGTATCGCGACTTGCGATCATGATGTTTAGGATCTCGTCCTTGAGAACCACGGGATCTACACAAAATGTTCAAGACGGATAGCACACCCAGTAATGGCTACTACCTGTCGTCAGTCGAACGAGGTGATCGAGAAGAGTGTCCTCGTCCGACGATGAGGCCGTGGACTTCTCTGCGTTTGTGGTGGCCGTCTTCGCCTTCTCTATCGCATCCTTTAGGATGGGTTCAATGTAGGCGTTCACGATCTTCATCGGTTCCGCCGTCTTGTCTTCAAAGAGCTCAAATAGGGGCCATAACCAACTTCTGCGACTTCGCTGAGAAGAGATGTACTGAGCCTCTGAGAATGCGCGAGCAAAATAATTAGCAGCATTAGAACTACCCGCTGCGTTCCCGACCGGTGTCACGTTGTAGGGATAAACAAGGCCAGCGGAGAGACTGTGCACACTTTTTCCAAAGAGGAATTCAGTTGCAGAATCAAAGGTGAAGCGTGCAATGGCATCCTAACATGGCGAGGTTGAATTATGTCAATGGCATATATGTACGCAGACACACCTGAAAATCCACTGCGTACCCGGCATGAAGACGAAACTTTATCTGGGTGATTACAGACTCAGAGTGACGATAAAATAGATCAAAGTGACTGATTCGGTCGCGAGTGAAGAATGGACGGGTCATCGAACGATGGAATTTCCACATGTCGGCTGGGGAATCTTGAGTGAGGTCGTGCGCATGGAGTTATAGGGAGTGGCTTACCATCAGAGTTAAAGACGCCCGTCCCCAACACGCTAAGCATCGTAGCTCTAAACCGGTCCCCTAGAACGAAGGGTTATGCCACATATCGAATGCTATTGCGGCCATTCACCCTTGATAAAGTTGTCAAAATCGGTCGCAAGAATTGTCTGTAAGATCATGAGCCAGTCATGTCATAAGAGGTGGCTATCGGTCGGTCTACCTTGATGTGGTGTGGTTCGCAAGTAAAGAGCATGTCTTGAAACATGATACGAAAATTGAGGCAGTTACCAACTTCTTGAACTGACTGCGAGAGGCCGTCGGCTGTATGGATTTTTAGTTTGCTCGACCAACGGAAACCGATCGACGGCGCATACCAGGATACCCGCTCCTCATATTCTCAACCAAGTTCAGCATCAGATCGATGTTTCCAAACATCTTTCCACGGAGGACATGCATGGGACGAGCCCCCAAGGTAGCTGCTTCATGTTTATGAGCAAGGTTTTTGAATGTAATTTTCAGAGGCAAGGATGCGATGAGCCCGGCGACGATCCACCACGCTGATATCGGTGAGATGCGCCACAGCGCGGCACCGATCAAGCAGTAAGCGAGTAAAATACCCCCAATGTGTGCCAGAAAAGCGAGCCCTGGGGGAACCGTGACCATAAAGTATTCTGGTCTGGCAGATGATGTGAATATTGTACATCAAAGAAAAAGATACATATGTACGCTTACTAGGAGAAGGCCGGCGTGCCTGGTCAGTTTAGTCAGCAGCATGATGGGCGGCATCGGTCCGGCCGGCATTGCACAAACAAACAAAGAGGGGAACACTATAAATTTGCTTCTTCTCAAGTGTTTGCCCACAACCACAACGTCCTCCTCGACACCCACAACCCAACACTTGAAAATCTCTGGAAAACCCACGATTCCATCCTCAACCAGTTCATTCTTCTGTCTCCGAGGCGAATACAGAAGAGCCATTTTCATGCTTCGACCTCCCCTCAATAAACCGTCTCATCAGTGTCAGTGTCGGTTAGAGTCCATAAGTACCGTAAGCACCCCAGTCTTTCTGTGCTCGCTTTCGTTCTGACTCGTCCCCTTTTCAAGCGTTAAATTTCAATCATTACCGCCCAGCATGGCTCACTCAGGAATTGTCAACATTCGTCGTGATGTCGATGACAAGTTCTACCGCTATCGTATGCCCTTACTCCTCACAAAGATAGAGGGTAAAGGTAACGGTATCAAGACTGTCGTCCCCAACATGTCCGATGTCGCTCGTGCTCTCTCTCGCCCCCCCACCTATATCACCAAATTCTTCGGTTGCGAACTCGGTGCTCAGACTCCATTCGACGAGAAGAATGATCGATACATTGTCAATGGCGCCCATGACGCTACCAGGCTTCGCGAACTTCTTGACGCCTTCATCGATAAATTCATTCTCTGTCGCTCATGCAAGAACCCTGAGACCGACCTCATCATCCTCAAAAGTGGTCGTAACGAAGATATCATCCGTGATTGCAAGGCGTGCGGGGAGAGGACAGGCGTAGACATGAGGCACAAGCTCGTTACCTTCATCCTCAAAAACCCTCCCAAGAATCCTAAGAAGGCCAAAAAGGGCAAGGGCGAAGCCAATGGCACTGCAAACGGCAATGGCCATGGCGTTCACGCTACCGCTCCTTCCGTCCCCGGAGAAGATCAAGACGACGCTGCTGCGGGCGCAGACAGCGACGACGAGTTGACCAGGAGGATCAAGGCCGAGGCTGCGGATTTGACTACGGAAACTGCCCTTCCTGCGGATGACTGGTCCGCAGATACCTCCCCCGAGGCAGTCCACGCTCGTGCGAAAGCATTGGCCGCCCAGATGGGTACCATGTCTATCGGCGGCGGGGACGACGATGGAAGTGAAGAGGATGCCGACAGTCCGTATTCTCACTTCGGGCACTGGGTCGAAGAAAATAGGGACGACAAAGACGTTGCTTCAGTGCAGATTTACAAGAAGGCCGAAGAGCTGGGAGTGGAAAAGAAGCACAAAACCCTCTTGGTCCTTGTGCAAGCGCTGTTTACCAAGAACGTTGTTCAGGAAATTGAGACTTACAAACCGTTACTTGCAAAGGTATGCAGTACACCTTGGCGCTCGTTCTCTACTGACTTGGCTTTACCCAGATGGTTACCTCGGAGAAGCATCAAAAGTCTTTGCTCGGGGGCATCGAGCGGTTGGTGGGGCTGACGCATCCCGAGCTGATCCCTACTGTTCCGAAAATCCTCATGGCGTTGTACCAGAACGACATCCTAGAAGAGGCGGTTGTTACGCAGTGGGGTACACACGTCAGCAAGAAGTATGTAGACAAGGAGACGAGCAAGAAGGTTCGGAAGGCCAGCGAGCCATTCTTGAAGTGGCTCGAGGAAGCGGACGATGATTCGGAGGACGATGAATAAGTTGGTAGGATACATCTCGAGTAACATCTGTGTAATGTTCTATGATCTGTCGACTTGTATGTGAAATTCTCTTTTCGCACATAAGATCCGATTGTTGGATTTGTGTCGGTACTCAGGCCTCAGGGGTTCATGCTCTTCTGTGCACAACAACACCATCATGGCTTCAGGTTACGACAAACTTCCCTTCAAGGAACCCCACATTGAAGACTCGAAGAGAAGAGTGAGAGTTCTGTTCGGCGGCAAAATGATCGTCGATACGTACAAAGCAAAATTAGTGTAGGTCATTAGCCCGTGACAACCACCCACTGACAGATCCGCATTCGCTAGCTGGGAACACCCTTACTATCCTAACTACTTCTTCCATCAGTCAGACCTGCCGTCCAACTTGTTGCGCGGGTCCGACGGAGCCCGACCCGAGGAAGGTACAAAGGTGTACGACCTCGTGGTCGGCGACCGGGTGGCCAAGGAAGCCGTGACACAGTTCACCAGCGAAGGAAAACACAAGGATCTCTCCGGCCTCATCAAAGTCAAGTTCGATTCTGCGGACGCATGGTTCGAAGAGGACGACACCATCTACGGGCACCCGAAAGACCCGTACAAGGTATGTGCCCCCCTTCCTCTCTTTTCTCGGATTCGACGACGAACTTGATTGCTACGCATAAGCGAGTCGACGTGCTCCAGACTTCTAGGCACGTCCGTGTCGAGGTCGACGGCGTCGAAGTGGCCAATACGCGCAGGGCGTACTTTTTGTTCGAGACAGGCCTGCGCAGGAGGACGTACATGCCCGTCATGGACGTCCGCCTCGACCTCTTGAAGCCTTCGGACACGACTTCTCTCTGCCCGTACAAGGTAAGGCGTTCCCATTCGCTCGCGTGCACTGAACGTATCTGGATTTATAGGGGTGGGCGAACTACTTTGACGTGCAGCTACCCAACGGCAAAGTATACAAAGACATCGTGTGGTATTATCGCACTCCTAACGCCGAGTGTATCAAAGTCGCAGGCCTCGTAGCCTTCTATGATGAAAAAGTTACAGTTTGGGTCGATGGCGAGAAGGAGTGAAGCAAAGAACGACTGGGTATCCTATTTTGCGACGCACAGCGTCACGTGTACAGCATATCGTTAAGCCGATCCAAGTAGTAAAGACGCTGCAGTTTATCCACTGGGGCATGATCCATTGCTTGATCTGAATGCAGTGGAAATTCCATCGACGGCGGGCTTTGCGACTAAATTCTATACGTGTCGCGTTTAGAAATCGCTTGGAAGTGAGTATTTGAACATACCGCATCCCATGGGCAAGCTGCGCCGTAGCCGGGGAAAGTAGAAGTAATCCAGGAGTGCTGTAAAACGAATAGTCGATTCAAATCATGCAAAATTGAGTATGCTTTCAAACGCACCTTGTCGGTGTAGTCCCAAACGGTGACTCCAACGCATTTAGAAACCGTCACGCAAGCGTCAACGACTTTCATGTAATCTGTCTTCTGTTGCATCAGGTCAGCGTCGGTCGCAGGAAGCTTGATTCGGATATCAAGCTCGGTCACAGCGACCTCGAGACCAAGAGCAGTGATTCTTTCCATATTAGTTTTGAGGTCGCTTGCAGAAAATCCATTGAGGAGCAAGTGGCTCTCGAAACCGATTCCATCAATGTGAACGCCTTCCGCCAGGAGGTCCTTGACGAGTTGAACCATCGCGTCAATCTTGGGACCTACAAGATCAACTATATGGAAAGCACAAAACGGGCAATCGGACGGGCTTACCCTTGGACTCGATGTTGTACTCGTTGATGTAAAGTTTTGCATTCGGATCTGCCGCGTGAGCGGATTTCAGCGCAATGCTGATGTACGATTTGCCCAGCGTGTCATAGAACACGTTCGATCGCCAAGCCCCATTGTCATCAAAGGGCTCTGAAATCCGCAAAGGCCAAGTTAGATATATGTCAACAAAACATTGCCCGGGACCGAACTCACCATTGATGACATCCCACGAGTCTTTCAAAACGTGTTAGGAAAGATCATCATATAAGTACATCACGAGGAATTACTTACAGCTGCCAAGAGTGTCACTGATCACTGAAATCGTGGAAAGGCAATGAGATGACTCACACTTTTCCTGCATAGTGCGAGGCTTCCGTGTGTGTATGATTTTGGACGACTGCAGTCAATGTCTCCTTTGTCCATTGTCCATTCTTAACCCAGCTGGGAAGTTGGTTGTACCAGACGAGATTGTGGCCTGTTCCACGCCTCGGATGAACTCCAAATTCAGCTGAATGTATGCTATAGTACCTCTTACAAGCTGCCCATTTTTATGCGCGAAGTCAACTACTACATCGCCTCTAGCAAAGTTGAAGACGCCCTGCTGGGGCTCGGTCGTGTCCTAAACGTGAGATCAAAACGTGAAAGTGCTCTTTGAGATTACATCGCTGGACTCTGCAGAATCAGACGTACCCATTTCATGCTATTCCCGGGAGTGATTTGACCAAAGATCGATGAGTTCTTCAACATCGCGACGTATTTTGCGTCAGTAAATTCTGGGTTGTCGGTTGCAGTACCAAAGTATTTCTTTCCGATGGCCTTGGCAGCGATGTTCAAAGCAGAAGAAGTTCCGTTGACCTTGGCGTGCACGATTGACGATTGCATCAGCACAGCAAGGGAGGCGAAAGCCAATGAAAAGATCATCATCTTGGTGATGAGTAGTCTCTGATGGGTGCGGAAAACTGGCCGAGGACCTTGCTGCGTCTATGCATACTTATACGAGTGACCCTCAGGGACGCGTAACAACTTGCAGACCGTCCACGCGACAGCGATGGATATACCTCGATTCGGATATCGATGTAGTAGTCAGGCAACGAGTGGCATGACCAGTTACCCCTGTTCCGCGCGACCAAATGCAGTCACATGCCAGCAAGTGATCGAGTCCTAGTAGCAACGGGTTCTGCTACAGTTACGCTGCCAGCCTGTTGTACCTTGACAGACTCGATTCCGAGTGATACCTAACCTGTTAGCAAACTGTTAGTAGTGTTCGCTCCTCCCACAACCGGGCCTGGCGCTACCTTGGCTTGATTGTCTGTGCGCCGGATGGTGAGTACTAAGTTGCCGTGTTTTGGAAGTAAGTTTCAAGTTACGACTCTGCAGATCATCTGACTCAGAACTATCATGTCTCCGCCAAGTCTTTTTGGAACTTGTTTTAGGACATTCGAGCTGCAATCATTCATGTCAACTTAGTGAACACCTTCTGATCTTCTGTCACTGCTCAAGTATTCATCAGTCAACTACAGAAAACGATCGATGCCATCCTCAATGGCCTGAGCTCCAAACTCACGTCCACGTGTTCATCCGCGGCTTTGATTGCTCCACACCTGAGATGTGGAAGATCCATCGAGAATAAATCACCAGTTCTAAGCCCTTTAGTAAACTGGGTGTTGAAGCAGTGGAAGCCTGGGAGGGTGCCACGTCAGCTGGGCAGGTGACTTCTGACCGTTTGCCCGTAAAGGACTTTCCTTTTTTCGCTCGAACAGTTCAAATTTCAAATTTCAGCTCTGATTGGAGGATAGGCCAGCGGTATGATTTCACTAATTCAACAGATCTCCGAGTCAACCTTTCTCCATTCATTGAACGACGTCGCGACGTCGAGGGCTACACTGTACACGTTGAGATTTTCCTGTCATCTCTGCTCATCCTTGTTCATCTCCTTTGTTTGCCTTTGCCCAGCACAGGTACTAGTGATACGCTGCCTAGTGGCCCGGCACGTGTGTGATGGGGTGACGGAGGGCTCAAATCATCAATGGAATAAAATTTCCTTTCAAACACACCCTTTTCAATTCTAGGTCCATTCTTTCGTTCAGTGGGTACTAAGGCGACGAGCTTTCGCCATGTGAGTTGTTCAACATATCATGATATTCTAGGAGAACTGTGACGACGACAATCTAAAACGGTGATGCGACTGCAACGTTTACGGAGATGTTGCAAATTTTTACCCTTTCTGTCCGTTCGTTCGTAAACACACATGTAGACCAGACATACCGAGTTTATATATCGGCAGCGATCAAACGTATTCCACGCAACAACAACAAACGTGCTAGTGTGGCGTCATCGCTCGACCAGAAAGTACGTATTGATCCGAAGATGATGCTCGGAGTTGTACTTACTAGATTTGAGGAAAGACCCAGCGACAAGGATAAAGTTGCGTAGCGAATGGTCCACAAAGTAGTTGTGCTGCACCATGGCACTCCCACCGTTGAGTGTATCAAGATGCAGTCGCACCCTCATTGTGACAACGTACCATGTACGGGAGCTAGTTATGTACATAGATGGTGAAGGAGTACATCACGCAGTATAGTTCGTGAACCCCATGGCAATTCCATCGTATGCTGGATTTCGGATCAGGTCCTGTAAATGCTGCACTTAGGAAATTGCGAACATTTGAGCACTGTAGCATACCGCATCCCATGGACGAGCCTCTCCGTAGCCAGGGAAAGAAGAGGGAACCCAGGAGTACTGTGAAACGAATAGTCGATTTGGATCATGCAAAACAAAGTATGCTTTTACATCAACGCACCTTGTCGGTAAAGTCCCAAACGGTGACTCCAACACATCTAGAAACAGCCATGCAAGTCTCGACGACCGCCCTGTAATCTGCTTGCTGTTGTTCCAGGTCAGCGTCGGTCGCAGGGAGCTCCATCCTGTCATCAAGCTCTGTCACGGCAACTTCTAGGCCAAGAGCGGTGATTCTCTCCATGTTAGTTTGGAGCTTGCTTGGGAAGAGACTTCGCCGAGGATGAAGTGGCATTCGAAACCGATCCCATGAATGGGAACACCAGCTTCCAAGAGGTTCTCGACAATTTGAATCATCGCATCGATCTTGGGACCTACAATATCGGTATTACAGAAAGCGAAAACGGGAGGTCGGTCTACTCACCGGTGTACTCGAGGTTGTATTCGTTAATATAGAGTTTTGCATTCGGGTCTGCTGCATGAGCAGTTTGCAGTGCAATGCTGATATACGATGTGCCCAATGTGTCGTAGAACACATCGGAACGCATCGTCCCGTTGTCGTTGAGAGGTTCTAAGATTCGCGAAGGCTCGGTCAGACGTACATCAACAAGTAGGACGCAAGACTCACCATTGACGACATCCCATGCGTCTCCCGAAGGTGTCACAAATGATTAAAGCTTATCAAAATAAATCACTTACAACTACCAGGATATCACTTCTCCTGAAATCATGGAAGTTCAATGACTCACATTCTTCCTGCATAATTCGAGACTTCTGTGTACACATGAGTTTCGACGACCGGAGTCAAAGTTTCCAGTGTCCAGTTGCCATACGTAACCCAGTCGGGAAGTTGGCTGTACCAGACGAGGTTGTGGCCTCTTGGGACTTGAGTGAAGTCAGAATTCAGCTGAACGTTTTCTCGAATACCTCTCATGATCTTCCCACTTTCCTCCGCGAGGGCAACGATCTGATCACCGCCAGTGAAATTAAAGACGTTCTGCTCGGGCTCGATCGCATCCTGAGGGTAAAATTAAAACGTTGAACTATTCAAGTCATCTTCGCAAACAGGCGTACCCATTTCATACTGTTCGCGGGAGTAAGCTGACCAAATATCGTTGGGTCCTTCAAGATCGTAACGTAGGCCGTGTCGGTCAGTTCTGGGTTGTCGGTAGCAGTGCCAAAGTACAATTTTCCGGCAGCCCTGGCAGCCAGGTTCAAAGAAAGAGTAGAGGTCGCTGTCGGAGCAGCACTTGTACTCGTCTGCGCGACTGATGTTTGCAGGAGAGCAAGGAGAGCAGCGGTCAAGGTCAGTGGTGACATCATCTCGGACGGTCGGTCGATGGGAGGGACCGTACAGAGATCGGCGCATGCATACTTATACGTGTCATGCTTGCAACCTCGAGTACACATTGCTGTTACTCAGCAGAAGCTCCGGAAGATCACCGGAGCACCCAGGCGACGCTAGCTAGAATGCCAAGCACCATTTTAGCGCAGGGGCGATCGGAAAAATGTGGCGGTGGAGCAACTGGTTCTGATTTTCACGTTCAGATATAGTCAAGCTGATCGGATCCGCCAATTGAGGAAAATTTGAGAGTGTTGAGCTTGTTAGCTGGGACCACCTCGGGGAAAACTTTGAGCACGGGATTGATTCGCTGAATATCCGGAAGTCCTCGTGGGACATGTAGAATACATAGAACTGAAAGAGAGAATATAGTTGCGGAATAGAACCCATTGAATGAGGGTTCAGAGAGTGATTGATTGCGAAAATTTGTACTCACCTTGTACTTCGGTAACTACCTATGGCTTATCAGTTGGAGTAGACAGGGTTCAACGTTCCGGTCTTCGTCCGCGCGTCTGCGCCGCCTTCATTCATGTGCATGAACCCAGATCCTTTTCTAACTTACCTTGATCTTTGGTGGGAGATATACTAGTTTTCATCCTGTATCTTTGGTTCGACTCAGGATGTCACATGGTGAGGACAGACACTGTGGTGGACAATGCCACTGTGAGAGTCAAGACCAATATTGGTCAAATTACTTCCGGCTGAGTCTGAAACCATTCACCAGCGAATAACGACAATCCCCCCCACACATCTCAGACTGAAGAAGGGATTGACGAGCACCCTCATGTCGCGTAGAACTTATGCTCTCTCACATATCAGCGATTCCACCTTGGGTGCCTTCGCGCTTGTCCCGCCATCGGAAGTCCTCAACCATCTAATCCGATTCTTGTCGACATGGAGTGGGACCGAGTTGCGTACGGCCCTTCTCTTTTCGTGCTGCCCGCTCACGAGCGCGCGCGCTCTTCAGCAAGCTGTTCGCGGTGAAGAATTACGACAGGGAAACAATGCTGTAACGCTCACTTCGCTTTCCAGCTCATCCAATACACGATGAAGCTCATTGCACCAGTTTTGGTTGCACGAGCGAAACTCCAGCATCGAGTTGGCTTGCGGAAGGAGCCGACTAGCAGTGTCGCGGCGTCGTTCATCAACTTCGCAGGTATAATTGGTGATTTCAAAATGTTAGGCAGATTCTGGGGTAAGCGGAACCGCCCCGCTCTCGGCATCGATCACTTCTTTACATCGACTCTTCGATCATATAGGTCTGTTTCCTATCCTGCAGTGGATGATATCCATGGAAAGAAGTCCTCCGCCCACTCGCGCTCTGCTCACTATCGAGCGCTTGCAGGGATGGACCATGCTGGTGTACTATCCATTGGAGCATCTTTATTATCTGCGTGCCCATGACCTCATTCCAGCTACAATTCCTGCTGTCGGATCACTTCTCAGACGCACCTCAAAGCGAGTCCCTCTGAATGCCAACTCTCTTATCATGTGGTCTTCCCGAGCATGGGCGGCCTATGTCGTCCTCCAGTTTGCTCACTTGATGGAGGACAGGAAGTTGTTACTGATGAAGGAGAGAAACTTGCGGAAGGGAAAGGGGACGACAGCAGAAGATAAGGAAGATCTATGCAACAAGTGGGACTCTTTCTGGAATGAAGTTGTAGCCAACTCTGCCAATTTACCACTGGCCCTCCATTGGTACGTTGCTTTCTTCAAAATTCGCCAATTGCTCGAGCTTTTCGTAGGTCCCTCGACGGAGGCATTTTCAGCAATGATGTAGGTATCCGCATCGGGCGATGGGTGGGGTACCCGCTGACCATACAACTTGATTAGATATGGGTTACCCTCTTCGGGGTCATAAATGCGGTGGCCTCTTTTAGGAGCGGATGGAAAGCTACTGCCTGCCTTCCTTCAAAAGTCCGTAGGGCGAATGATTCAGTCGGGAATGATCCAGCGCCCGCAAGTGAAAAAGAGGAAGGTCATTCTTAGGTAGCTAATTCCGTCCACTACCCCTGTGAGAATGATCTTCTGAGCCATCATAGGTTAGTGTCACCCCATGTGATACACGTTTTCCGATATCTTGTTATACATCCGCCGGAGACCTGTCAAGAATTACTTCCATTTTTTCAGAAGGAGAAATGGTTTGAAATAGCCACACGTTGGCTGCCTGTATCTGGAAATCGTCATAACTTGCTTGCGTCGAACTAGAAATTAGGGGGTGCAGCCGGATCACCTCGGGAAACTCTCCACTGATCAATAAAATGGAACATCATGTAATCCTCAATTGTATGCCATGACTTTCTCTCTTGCTCTTTTGAGTTTGGATGCAGTAAATGTGGAATCTGCGTTCGGCGCCACGCGATTCAGGTCCAATGAAGGCCACTACTTTTCCGAATAATGCCAGCTCTTGAGATATAAATCCGGCACACCCTAGACGCAATATGAATCGGTTTTACAGCAATATTGCCGTGTACGCATGACAACAACCTGGTAGGCTCCGCGCAGCCCATCAAGTGTGAGTTGGACCTCAGTGAACGCCGAGCCCCAGATTTATCTGCCCGATAGATATTCCATAGCTGGCTAATATAAAATAAATGGTGCCTGGAATAAGATGGATTCATGTCAGGTTTGAGTTTGCTCCTTGGGACTGTGAGGTACCGTGATTGTGCATAAACCTTGTTCTCGAAAAAGGTCTGCCACATGTACGTGCCCATTGGATAAACGGCTGTAGTTGTCACTGATCGATGATCAGCGGTGGCAAAACGACGAACCCCTTTCGTTTGTCAGAGAGTGGGGTCAAGCCTTCCGCTAGCCAGGAGCCAGCCATCCGACGTTGACGAAGCAGGTTATTATGACTCGAGACTTGGCAACACGAGTCGGACCAGTCAGCTATTTCCACGTTATCCTTCGGTACTCTATGGGGTGGTTGTATGGCCGGATCCAGTAGCTAAAATGCAAAGTCGAGAGTCAGTTCAATAAAGTGATATCTGTGCAGGGCAACAAGGCAGGGGGAGGTATCCTTTACGAGAGCGACAGAGTGATACCAAAGTTCTGAAGGAGCACAACGTGACCGGAGATCGTGGAGCGGTATTTGCGATCCATGCCACGCACGTTTCTCATCTGATCGCTTCAGAACACTCGACTCGGGAAAGTCCTCGGGAGCCGGTAATAATCACTTCATATTCGTGCTTCGTCGGAGCATCCAGCTTCTTATAGAACAAATTATAACCTTGCCTGAGTGGTCTATGAGATTCTGATGTGATGTGTGGTAAAATCTAATCCAGAATGGGATTCTTGTCCTTGCGATTTTCAAGCGAGTCGGATAGCGCAGGCACTGCATCATACTCATCTTGGACTGCCTGTAAAAATGAGAGCATCTATGAAAAGAACGCGTGAGCCTGGCCCACTGGGGCTCCATCCAGTGTCACAACTTACAAATCGATGGCGTTGAGCGCCCATAATTTTCCCCGGCTCCGTCTTGAGTCTATCCTTTATATGAAGAAGTTTATCGTAAAAGTGCTGAATGGCGGTGTCATCACGTCCAGGTGGCGTGTGGAGAGGTCTAGAAACCTATGAGATGCATAAGCGAGGTGTCCTGCAAGTCAAGCTTACTGGTTCACCGCTGCGCTGTAAGCCGCGCACCGCATAATTCCTATAGCAGACCGTCTGGTTATTGAGTGCTTTCCGGATCCTGGGAGGCGCGTGACTCACCGAATGCCCCGATTGCATCCAGACGGTCCGCATCTTGGACACAATGTAGTTCTGTGCACGTGGCATGCCAGTCTACAAGCTTGCCACTCTCGCGCAATTTTTTCTCCGTCGTCCACGATACATTTTCCACGATTTTCACGACCAACGCGGCTCGACCGTCGGATATCAGGTCCAATGCATGATCGTTGGCTAGTGACTGGAAGAACGGTAAAAAATATGCACAAGGACCGGCAGCTTCGGCGGCCGTGACATATTTCTTGTCCAATACATCATGTAATAGTGCGGCAAGCTCCACGACTAGGAGATCAGGGTTCTTCTGTGGGAGCGAACGTGCGAGTGACAAGGCCGTCTTTCTTACGCGTTCGACTTCGGCCCATAGTCAACGAGAGGGACACAAGCGGCCACGAATAGCCGTACCATGAAACACGTCATGAGATGGATCGTAACGTGCCATCGTGGCGACCATGAGTTTCTCCGCTGCAGCGAGAGCCAGCTGCTCCGTCGCAGAGGGATATGTGTCTGGGTTCATCGCAGAGCCTGAGGGGAGCGTTGAACCTCGGTTCGGAATTCGGATGTCAATGTGCAAATAGTCACACGGAGCGGCTCACGATCATGAGACAGCATTGAACACTTTGACTTGCAACCCCCTCAGTCCGAAACATGAGAAGGCCAAGGGCCATACTAATTGTCACTCTTTTGCTGTGCTTCGCGCTCACTGCCCACACTGTTCTCTGTTCTGAACAGTCGAAGCTGGTCATACGGGTGAATGTCTCAATAAAACTCCACGAGTGCTGATTGCTCAACATGTCACTGACGACTAGGAATCCGAAATTGACGAGTGTGCTGCTGTAGAAAAACTGAGCGACCTCAAACGCGCTGTGGAAGATAATGAATCTCCCATCATGCGACAGGTGTTTGCCTGGTTGTTTCCTTTTGGCCCTGGCTGGAACGCAGGTCTGTCCTTCCCATCGTATGAGTATTGACACGTTCGTGAATACTTGACACAGTTCTGGGAACATTTTACATCAGCTCGTACGTCTGGGATGACTTCGAAGCCTAGTTCGCTGAGCATCCCACCAACGTTTCAGGGTACCTAACTTTATCCTCGCGTTCATCCCCGCGGACATAGATGCCAATACCCTCAACACCATGACTGCATTTGCCGTTAGCATCTCCTTGGTATTTGGAATTATCTGGTCTGACAGGTTGTGCAGACAGGAGGCCTCCTGTCTGATGTCTTTCTTCATCTCATACCTCACGCGTTTCTTGGTGAGCATCAAGATTCTGGCGCCCATTTCGTGATGGTAGAAGACAAACGAAATGTTCTGATCGGGTGCGTGAACTCTGATGAACCTATTCCAACATCTCAACCCTGAACGGTAGGCTTGCGATATTCATTGGTTTTGCCGCGTTTTTCATCATGGAGAAGTCCTTGCGGGTTCTGGGTGGTGATGAAGGAGCCGACGGCCATTCACACGGTCACTCGCACACCCACTCGCATGCAGAGACGGAGACAAAAGCGATTGCTTCCGGTGTGTCGATTTCGTCAGCTGACGGTCTGCGATCCAGAAACGGAGAGAATGCGAATGGGAGCAACCAATCAGAACAAGTTGACGTGGTGCATCCAAGCACCGGTCCTTCGAAGCTCTCGGCATATCTAAACCTTTTCGGCGACTTCGTGCATAACATGTACGGCACACATCTTCTCCTCGTCACGTTGCACCAGTGCTAATCCCCTCAAACAGAACGGATGGCCTGGCGTGAGTCAGTAGAGACAAATGGATACCTTTCGACTAAGTTTGTCTACAGTATGGCTGCGTCCTTTTACTCATCTCCGCTGATTGGTGCAACCACTACCCTGGCTTGTTTTGCTCATGAAATACCTCACGAGATCGCGGACTACTCGATTCTGGTTCGCAGCGGATTTAGCAAGCGGCAGGCTATGCAGTCCCAGTTTCTCACTGCCATTGGTGCATTTGTACGTTTTCATATTCTGAAGAAACGTCAGGATTCAGATGTCTTCCTCAATTTTGATTAGGTTGGGTAAGTGACGTGACGACGTGTTTTGCGGTTGTTATTTATTTCTAAAATTCAAACAGTACGTTCATAGGCATAGCGATTCATAACCTGTCAGCCTCCGGCGCGGAGTCAGTTTCAGTCGATTTAGCGGCGGGTGTGAGGCAGGATGCTTCCGGAATTCTTGGCACCACGGTGCAACCTGCGGACCTGGTACGTGTACTAATTATGTTGGCTTGCCAAGGTATCTGATCCGCGCCGCAGGTGATTCCTTTTGTTGCCGGAGGATTTCTGTACATCGGCGCCGTTGCCGTGCTGCCTACGTGAGTCAGAAGTCACTAATCATTTGTGTTTGCGTTGACGTTGAAACGTTGACGATCTGACGGAAATCAGATTGCTAGCGGAGAGTAAAAGCGGAGTGCAGGCGCTGCGAGAAGTATGTCAAGTTACCTTCTTTCGACATATTCGAATGGCTGATGAGACTTCTAAAGTTCGGTGCGATGGCTTTCGGTGTCGTATGCATGTTCTTAGTGGCGTAAGTCATCAAACCGTCCATTGTGCTGCTCTCACGCTCTGTGGGTTAATTACAGATGGAACGAATAGATGCGAGGGCTCGCATCTGTTGGGAGTGGAGCCTCTGCCACACATCATATCGAAAAGCGTGTCTGTCGAGTGTCGATATTGATTTGTAGTGTGCTCGCATACCACTGGGATTTCGAGTGGACTAAGGTCGCTTTGGGGTGATGCTAGTTGAGATTCGATGCCGTGAACCGTTTAAATTAGACGGACCGCATGTGCCTGTGTTGCTCAGGCTGAACCATCGATACTGAGCTGGTACATACTTGTCAGTGGCGCCGGTTGACTCGTGCCGTAGCGATGCCGTCGAACGTGCGTGCGTCGCATTTTCCGCTTTAGTACATTCCCTGCTTAATGAGACGCCCTCCGTAATTTCAGACACACGACCAACTTGCTCCCATTTCACCGTCAAAAACTCCCTTTTCTCTGCATTTGCCTCTCCGACGCCGTTCCTTCTTCAAATACTCCCATCTGTCTCTCCTTCACAGCACAATCTACATTAAGTCGCCGTGGTGCCCCTTAAGGACCTCCACCGCATCCCATCTGTCACGTTCCAGGTCCGAAACTCACTGCCTCACTCGAACAACCTTTCATCTTTTATACCAGTCTTGCCGCGTAATTGCAGGACGACCTAGGCACCCTGTCTCTCGGAACATCCTCACCTGACATTCTTCATCCTTCCATTGTAAAACCATCTTATTCATCCTCAGTAATGGGCACAAAAGGACGCGAAGTTCCCCGCGTGGTCTGTTGTGCGATCCCGATCACGAGCGCCGCAGGCAGGGTGCTTGTCATTACTAGCCGTAAACGTCAAGACTTGTGGGTCTGTGCGTATCTTTCCTTCTCCTTTCCTTTTCTTTCATCCCCTCTGCAATGGGCCATGTCTGCTACGCACGTTAGTTCCTGTCCGGAGTTTGGTTAGCTTCTTCCGTTACCTCCGTATCTGACTTCCATTCTTCCAGTACCGAAAGGAGGGTGGGAGCCCACTGATGTCAAGTTGGAGGCAGCAGCCTCGCGGGAAGCCTTAGAAGAAGGTCTCACCCTTTGTCCCTCTATCCGTCATCTCATCTCCTGATGAATGTCCTATCCCATTCTCTGCCCTCGCTCTTGTCTTCCAGCGGGCGTCCGTGGCAGAATTACACGCTATGTGACAACCATCAAGTCTCCATCAACAACGTATCACTTTTACGAGCTTGAAGTCTCGTCCCTCGACAAGGATTGGCTCGAAAGCAAAGAACGAAAAAGAGAATGGGTCGACTACGCGGAAGCGTCTCGCAGAGTCGCGTGGAAGCCCGAGCTTGCACAAGGGTTGTCCCTGTCGTCGTTGGCACCCCAACGGTAGAAACACGCGTAACCCCAGTCCTTTTTTGCTCTGGGTGCTGCTATACGATCTTCAGGTCCTCCGTGAATTACTGCCCGTCGAAACGATGCGAAACATATCGAGGCCAGCTTCATATTTCCTTAGACCTCATGGACCTGACCTCATACTCTACTCTTCCTTAACTATACCATGAATTTCCCTTGGTGTCCACACGCCCCTTTGTTTCGTGCATAGTCTGCTCTACGATGTATCATCTACGCTACAGTTCCACGGTGTTCTCAACATAGATCCGTGACTCTGGCTCAACAAAAATTTTCATAATTAATAATTTAGGTAGTTCGCTGTGCATCTGAATTCCTCGTCGTTGGGACCCTACGGTAATGGTTATGATTCAGTAAGCGGAATGTTTGTCGTTCAGGCATTTATTTTATTGACCTTTTTTTTCCCTTTTCCTTTTTCTTTATCTTTCCTTATCCGTTCCCTCTTTGCAGCCTCGATCCGTCAACACCAATCGTTGATTGCTCGAAATCCCGACGCCGTGTTTCCCGTTTTTCCGGACGATAGAAGGGTCCCGAAGGCTCTCAACCTTCCTGTTTTGATTTTTCTTCCCGACTTCATCGTCGCGGAACAATTATCTTCCCCGACTCCTTTCATTCCTCTCGGGATTCCTTGATTCTGATCTAGCAGACACTGATCTCTGCTTGATACCAGCACTAGTACCGGCCGGTATTGGTTCCAGGTATCGTTCGTCCACTCGGCCGATGATTTCTCGCCGTCAAGATCCGGGTCGACCAACTATACACCGGGAATACCACTCGTCACGTCCAACTGCACAACGAACAACTCCAATATTTTTCCTGACAGTGATTTGACATGCAGACCCCTCTGCGTAATATTGCTTCCTGCGACCTCCGACATCTCCGCACGCGACTGAGACATCGGTGCCTGCGCCATCGATGCCAGTAGTCTCATCGGTTGCTTGCATCGAGATGAGAACAATATTCGACTTGCTTTGATCCTCGATTCTCGGCTCGAAGTGGGGCGTTGTGGACTGGTTATTGTAGTGTAAGTCGGATGCTCTTCCGTCGTTGTACCTATCGGCGGATGCCGCGCCGCATGTGTCAATTCCAAGAATACGATGTATGCCCTTCTGACAAACGTTTGTTGGAACAGCCGTTTCGATGTTAGAATATTTCCGCCGTCAGCTATACGATTCGGCTTGATGCACCAATGAATGACGACGTTGGATGAACGATGCAGACTATCTTCCCCGAATACCTCGCTATTGGCTCCAATAATAGATAGGGCAGGTCCAACTTTGTACTCCGGCAACTGCGCTCCAGAAATCTGCACCAGACAATGAGTTCTTCGGGGGACTCGGACAACGGACAAGGTTGTCATGGTTAAACCCACTTTTTGATGAAGGGGATGGGGTCCAACGAGGACTTTCAAATTCGTTTGTTACGATTGTATAGTGAGTGAGTGAGACCTTCCCTCGAAAGAAATGCCGATCCGGATTGGCAAACGTGGTCGGAGTCCATGACAGTAGATCCTTCCCGAGAATAGGTCATTTCCAATGTCATGTCCCTGTGCGACATTTCATCTCGATGGCGAGGGTTCCGAGTGTTCGGCATCGAGTACTGGGGTGCAATCTCTTCAAATCATTGATGGCACCGAGAGAGTCACTGGATATGTACGAAAAAGGGCTTTCTCCAGGTCCGGCCCTGTCAATGAACCATCGACGTGTGAAAGATTTGGACGTGACTGCGGTGCAAGGCCCATCATATGTGCCATATTGGCTACTCCCAAAACTCACCGGTCAAAAAGGCTAATAGCTAGATCAAGGAAGTTGGTAGTACAAAAGTTGAGCGAGCGGGAGTACGACGACGATGCTGGCGCTACGTATTCGTCGACCCGTCGGGATTAGGGAAAGGAGAGCCACATGAGATACCCTAAAACGGAAACCCACTTGTAAGGAAGCGCAGTCACGGGTCTTAGGAAACCCACAAGGTCGTCGACTCTATTTCCACTTCTGCACGACCGAGCGTCTGCCCAACATCCCCCTCTTCTCCGGTACCTTCTACCATACAATGTCATTGCTCACTCCGTCAGAGTCCCGGGCGTTCCAGTCCTTCCTCGACGCTACCGCATTCCCCGTGGACTGGAGCATGCAGCTCGAGATCTCCCATGAACATATGCCCCCGGCACACGGAACAGAGGCTCTCACGAAGGCAACGAAAGATCTAATGTCGCTGGACGGAGAGAAGTGGTGGTACCCGTTCAGTTCGTCGTCGTCGTCGTCGTCGTCGTCGTTGTCGTCCCGGCAGTCACCCATGCATCTCTTGACATCATCGTCTTCTGCGGCGAGGCTCCAGTCGTCAGGGAAGCGCTCCCCTCCACCGGATTCAAAGCCCTCGAACAAGCGGCATTGTTCTTCGACTTCTTCCCCGAATCTTCCCGATGAGGCACACCTCCTGCCTCAAAATAGGGCAGCATTACTGTCGCCGTCACAGAAGAAGGCAAATCATATTCAATCTGAGCAAAAGCGGAGGGCAAATATCCGTAGGGGATATGATTCTCTCTGTGAAACCGTGCCAGCACTCAGGGAGGCATGTCTGGCCGAGGACGAGCAACAGCTCGCGGAAGGCAACAAATCCAAGGGTAGGCGAAGAGGCAAGGCGAAGGCGAAGAATGATGACGGGGAACGTGCCGATGGACGGGCAGGGCCTAGAAGCGAGAATGTCGTATTGTCGAAAAGTGAGCACTATCACGTAAAATCGACATGTCTCCTTATGACCTCTCCTTAGCCATCGACTATTTGCACGACTTGCTATCAGAGCGAGATGTCTTGATGCAACGACTCCATACGGCTCGCAGTGCCCTGCCAGCGACTCACCCGTTACTTCGTGCCAACCCGGATACACCGATTCCACTGTGGGAGCGAAAGTGGTCTGGTGGGGAGGAAAAGAACGATGACGACGACGACGATGTTGACGACTAGCATGTGGTGATTGTTTCGTCCTCTCCGAGGGAGTCCACTGAGGAGCAGTAGGACGATGTCAAGCCACTGTTGATTCAAAGGGACTTTCAAGTTACCTCGACATCTAATAGCATGAAGAGGCGTGTCATTATATTTCAATTAATCGGGCTGCTTTTTTCGATTGCGTAGTGTATTTGATAGCAGGATTCTATGTATTTGCTTAGATACCTTAGACTGTACAGTCTGCATCTCGTGCACTCGGAAGACCGGTACGTAACTTGACGGAACTTGATCTCAATCAGGTAAGCCTTATCACGTCTCAAACAATGTCGAACAGCCCTCGGCAGTCTCGGAAAAGAAAATATCGTTCGGTTTGGGGTCTTGTATGACTGAGCATGCGAACAATCGGTGACTTTTATTCCTACCGGCACAGGATGGCCCAACCCCCACGTGGGTGAAGCGGAACATCGACGGTCCCGGTGTCTGGGCAAGCTGTGTCAAAGGCAAGGAAAAGCAAACCGTCAGTGAATTGTATGGCTTGTTCGAGTCGGTGAGGACCCTCCCCCAACTGATTGGATGATCTTCTTGGGCTCAGATCAATGTGATCAGCTAGCGTCGGAGCTGTGGCCTGTAGAAGGAAAGGATCCACCTGAGGGATCACAATCTTCAGACGACGAAGAAGGCGGTGCAGACCTCGAAGCTCTAGTTGCGCAAGAACTAGCCACCATCAAGCGTCCGCGGACGGAGAGGCGATTTGGTAGGTGCTCGCCTATCTTTCTTTGCGTGCTCTGTCATCTTGATCCGTTTGGCTCCCAGTGAACTGTCAGACGAACACGCCCTGCGGTAAGCATGTCTGAGTCGACGTCGACTGCCATGATCATGATCGATCTCTTGATTTCATTTCCATCCAGTGGTCTTCATTTCTTGCAAGCCCCCGATAGATCCGGTCAAGTTGATCATTATGCATGCCGAGAACGTCCGAAAGACAGGCGCGGCGAGAACAAAGTACGGATGCCGACGTTTCAGAGAGCGTACTGGAGTTGACGTGTTCAAGGTATACGCACAGACTCATCCCGGTCTCTGGTTCCTGTCTGGCCAACCTGCCGGAAATACACTCTCTGTGTCGACGCCTGTTCGCGTCGTATTTCGCGGAGGCCGAAGGAACTCAAGTACACAAGGTGAGATCACACCTGCTATATCGTTTTAAACAGCCCTCGCTCATGGGGATGAGTCTAGTACAAGATCGAATTGCGAGTGCGCAATCATAATACGTTGGCTCGAATGGACATCATCCAGGAAATAGCGAAATGCATGCCAGAAAACTACGCGGTCGACCTTGATAACCCCGACGTTTTCGTCCTCGTGGAGGTTTTCAAGGTGTGTAGTACTACGATCCTGTCGCGTGACGGACGACTCAGACGTTACTTTTCAACCAGGGCGTGTGCGGCGTGAGCATCCTGAGGGACTATTACAAACTCAACAAGTTCAACGTGATGGCGCTGGCTAATGAGAAGAATGTGGTGGAAGACTTCAGACCTGAAGTGGGTCGCGTCCAGGGAAAGGGATCAGACGAAGTTGATCCATGATCCATCGTGCTCTGCTAGCACATAGTCGGATTCGGGAGGGGCCAAGTGCAGTCTTACGTGGGTATATCTGGTCACAACAATTTAGTAACGAATATTCACTTGTACGGCGGCAACTCAAGGAGTAGTTTGAAGGATGTATATACATAGTCGCCCGTGTAGAGCTCTGTTGCTCGCTCGTCTCAGTGTTTCTGCCGTTGACCACGGCCGGTTTCCCCTAAACTATGCCATGGGGGCCATCAGAAGATGAATAAAAATAGTCTATGGAAGATACACAGAAATCAGAGAAATTGATTTATTGACTAGAGTTCAGAGGGAACGTGCCATCTGGTTTTGCATGTTATCTGCCTTCTTGATTTGGGCAGCGCGTTGCCGCAGTGGCATGTGGCGCGTCGTGGTATTTTGTTGAACGTACTACTACTGCATCATCCGCCGACTGCGTAGTAACGCGCCGATTTCTCTCACAGCATGGCTGATCCGGTGGATTCGATGCTCGATCTCATGCGCCGCCTGCCGCCGACCCGCGTAGAAGAGAACATCAACTCTCTCATCCGGATCTACCCAGACTACGCCGAAGATCTTCTCGGTAGCGTCGACCAGCCGCTCAAGGTCTTGACGGATCGTGCGACCGGAAGGGACTATCTTGCCTGCGATTACAACAGCGACGGTGAAAGCTATCGGTGAGTGCGTCTCGTGGTCACTGCTGCGGTGCTCGTCGTATGGTCCGATGTACGCAGAAGTTTCGAATGCGTTCCATTCCATCATAGGTGTGAGCTCTCGTGCAGTGCGGCTGATACGGTCCCTATTTTCTCTAGATCGCCGTGGTCCAACGAGTACGACCCCCCTTTGGAAGATGGCACCGTCCCAACCCCAAAACTACGCAAACTAGAAATCGCGGCGAACGAAGCCTTCGACGTCTACAGGGAATTGTACGTGCGTTTCATGTTCTCATGCAATTCCTCGCCCTTACCGCTCCGCCCGCCCCTTGCCACTCGCGATTCAGGTATTACGAGGGTGGCGTCTCTTCTGTTTACCTCTGGGAACTCGATGATGGTGGATTCGCTGGCGTAGTACTCCTAAAGAAGGGTGGGTACGCAATGTCTCTTTGACAACCGATCAGGCTTTCGAGCCCTTCGCTCCGGGGATGACGGACTGGTACACTAACCGAGTACGTTTCCAGTGATGGATCCTCCGAGTGCAGATGACCCATCCGGATCATGGGACTCTATACACGTCTTCGAAACTGCAGAACGCGGCAGACAGGCTCACTACAAGCTGACTTCCACCGTCATGCTCCAGCTTGTCACGCGGCGCACCGACGATGCTCAACCCAACGCCGTTGGTAACCAGGAGAAGAAAGGTTCCGATCACGGCTCGAAGTCGTCGGGAGAAATTAATCTGAGCGGAAGCATGACTCGACAGGTGATTTTCAAAGACTTCAAACTTCTCTCTCCGAGCTTTCTGACTTCTTTTATGATCCAGACGGAGCAAGACTGGCCCCTGCAGGATTCTTCATCGCATATCACCAATACGGGAAGGATGATCGAGGAGATGGAGATCAAAATGCGTAACCTTCTACAAGAGGTCTACTGCTTTCCACGTAAGAGAACAATAGCTGATAAGATCGCCCACAGGTGTACTTTGGGAAAACGCGTGACATTGTTTATGATCTCCGCAGCGTTGACGATCTAGACAAAGCAAGAAAACAAAGAGAACTGCAGAAAGAGCTCGTCGGGCTTATCAAACGGTGAACTTGATACCTCGGGCCGTGATGTGTCATCACAACGTGGGAGGCTAGTTGGCAGATTACGTAGTGGCGATAACGTGTTGGGGGACTACATCAACGACCCACTAGTTGGGCATCGGCGATGGGATTGGAATGGATTGTTACCTAGGAATCGGATTCAGGCATCACTCCACAACTGAATCTTATTGTGTGTCCTACATGCGTGAGCTTGATTTCGGCCAGTGGTTTGTTTTTGTGGTTGACAGGGACACGTTCCATCAAATCCAAAGTGGAGTCGGCGCCGTCAATCACCTTTCCGAAAATCGTGTATTTGCTGTCAATATGCGGTTGTTTCGCGTAGGTGATGAAAAATTGGGATTTATTTGTATCGGGCCCAGAGTTCGCCATGGCAACCATACCCCGGTTATGGAACTTAGCGAAGCGGCGGCGGAACCAATCATCTCAGCAATGTGAAGACGAGCACGTAATTTGGAAAACTCCGCACCTTTAGCGTGGAACGGATTTCGTCCGGGAAGGGTTTGCCCCATATGCTCTGTCCAGCTTTGCCTGAGCCAGTTGGGTCACCAGTCTGAATCATAAACCCTTTGATATTTCGGTGAAAGATGCAGTTGTCATAATAGCCAGAGGCACACAGAGCCAGGAAGTTCTAGGGCCATGAAAATTAGATTCGAGGACATCAATTACCATTGAAGGCAGTGTCACACACTTCTGCTGTTTTCGGCACGGCTTCGCAGAATACCTCGATCTTGGATAAAATGGTATCAAGTTCTGGGTGGAAGTTTCGTAGAACGTACCTTGAGTTCGCCATGAGACGTATGGAGTGTTACGGACTAGCGTAAGGGGACGCTGAGTATATGCGCGATGATGGCGGATGGAAGAGAACCTTACCATAGCGTGACCTGAGTAACGCGTGACTGTTTCCTGATTGAACTGGGGCGCATATCCGCATACGCAAAGGGCCGGTGCAAATATTATTATTCTTGATCTCAAACCATCACCATGATTCGAACGTCTTCCATTCGCAGCCAGGACGACCCCCTCTCCGTTGCAATCCGTCCTCCCTCAACAGAGTCAGAAAATGAGCGTCAAGCACGTCTGCAGCAGGAGGCAGAGGCTCGTCGCATATCCGAACAAATTGATGAAGACCTCAGACTGGAACGCGAAAAATTGAAAAAGTCCAAGAGCGACGTCAAGGTGACATTCGCTGTATATGTTATCACATGGTCGCATGACACTAATACCGTCCTTATCTCAAGTTACTGCTCTTGGGCCAGGCTGAATCAGGCAAGTCGACATTGCAGAAGCAGTTCCAGCTCATGTACAGCCCGGCCTCGCTGGACAGCGAGCGGATGTCTTGGAGGACTGTTGTGTACTTTAATGTCGTCCGTTCTCTCAGGAAGATCCTCCTGACCCTGGAGGCGTGGGACGACGTCGACGACGGTTCCGACTCCCAAAGTACCCTGGAACGTCAGGAACTTGGCCCGGACGACTCTCCTGTAGTTGGCACATCCGATTCCGGTTTTGCGGGCTTGCATGCCGACACCGCTTCTTCGAACGGGGAGTTACGAAGTCCCACGTCTCCAGGCCCCACGAAATCTTCCTCCATCGCGGAGCTGCGCCACCGCCTTCTGTCCCTAGTAAAGACAGAGTCCCAGCTGGCTGATCGGCTCAGTGGCGGCATTTCTGTGTCAGGGTCTGGCAAAGGGGAAGTTTATGTTCGCAGCGGCTGGCAGGCGAGAACCATCCATACGGGCCAGAAGCTCATTGGAAGACGTTCGAAACGAGCTGAGGTGGAAAACCCTGAGCAGCTCATCGAGCGTCCTGGTACAGCTATGTCGACCGACACCAGTTTGGACGCACTGGTGGATGAGGTGGCTTCAATGCTAGACCAGTTACAGGAAGACATAGTAACCCTTTGGGAACATCCAATTGTTCGTGCTTTGATCTCAAAGAGAAAATTGAAGCTCGACGAGTGGTCGGAATTGTAAGTTTAGCGCATATATGCGTGCATTTCGCTTACATCCTAACTCTGTAGCTTCTTAAATAATATTTCGCGCATCTCTGCGCGAGGGTATATGCCGTCGACAGGTAAGTGGTACCGAACTGATTTCATGCCGTAATTGGCTGATAAGGAATAGATGATATTCTCCATGCCCGTATCCAAACGATGGGTGTCGCTGAACATATCTTTGATGTGGATATCCACGGAAAGAGTGTATCGTGGCATCTGTTTGATGTGGGTGGCGCTAGAGGGCAGCGTCATTCATGGGTGCCGTACTTTGATGATGCAAACGCTATCATTTTTGTCAGCCCAATCAGTGCCTTCGACCAGGTACGCCTCCTATTCAAGCGCACATGCCAGCCTAATCCTATTTATTGGGACGTAGTATCTTGAAGAAGACCCTCGCACAAACCGCATTGATGATTCCTTGCAACTTTTTACTCAGATCTGTTCAAATCAGCTCCTCAAAAGGGTCCACCTAGTCCTGTTCCTCAGTAAGTTCTGCTGCACATATTCTGGAGGCGAATAAGTGGATATCTGTTCGACAGATAAGACGGACATTCTCAGAAAAAAGCTTGATCAAGGCTTACCAGTTGCGAAATAGTAAGTGTCGGAGCATTGACTCGGTTTCGTCGCTCATAAGGAGTAAGTATCCTGTCATACGGAAACCGTCCGAACGAGTACGAATCTGTAGTGCAATATTTCCGGGCACATTTTTTGCAAGTCCACAGGAGAAATAACGAGAACCGACGCGTCTTATATACCCACTTGACCAACGTCACGGTAAGGGGCCATTCATTCCCGGATATAACGCCCCACATTGACGTGCGCTTGACCGTTATAGGATACGAAAGCCACACAGAGCATTATAGGCAACGGTAGGTGTTCGGGTTTGCAATCATATGCCCTTTCTAACCCAAGGTAACATTTCAGTCCGAGACTCCATTTTCCGAGGTTACTTGCAGTCAGCTGCGTTGGTCTGATTGGATTCCCCGTCCTCCACTTGTCTGTGGAAAAGTATTTTCTTGTGCTCATAGGCATTGCCAGTATACGCTGAGCCTTCATACCTTACACCAGCCTCCCCCCTGTATTCCTCTGTTCCTGCAATTTGCGCCACGCACTTCGTTGTAATTGCTTCCCATTTCCCTATTTGCTTTCGCCGTCTCCCCCTTGGGGTATGTTACGTCGCACATGTTCATATCAATGTTGTTTTGGTCCTGTAATAGCCTAGATTCACGTCCTGTCCTTTGCCGATATAATGCATTGTCGCTTTATTGGGTCTCCTCCGACGAGGTGCTTCCTATGCGTCCTAGATATATATCACAGCCGTCCCTCGCTTGCTTTCCTCACCTTCCTTTGGTTGCCTAGCCCAGGGTTGCTCGGGTACGTATGGTCCAGTAAGTATTTATAGCTGCCGGCCAGTCTCACCCGTCTCCCGACGTGATCAGCTCGATCAACCCGATAATCTTGACATGGAAACTGATCACCAACCCCTCAAGGTCACTTTCTTCCCCCCACTCCATCACCAGCGAAGGATATGGATACTCGACATACTCCGGCGCGAGCGACTCACCGAGGTTTGTGCAACAATCCAGCGGGTCCAACCTTTAATTATCTATCGACTGACTACGGAAACGCTGCAGATCGTAGATATGGGATGTGGCGAGGGCGCCCTCCTATCGACATTGTGCCAGCCCGCTCCGTGGCTACGACCGGACCGATTTGCAGACGAGGACGAGCAGCTGTCCTCGCTCTTCTGGGACGTGGGCCTCAACGACGGAGATACGCCCGACCTGCATGCCGTGCGCGTGGCGGGGCTGGACGTCTCGTCGTCCACGCTAGCGCTCGCCGCTCAGTGCACCTCCCCTGCGTCGGTCAACCCCCTCTATACGCGCTGGGAACCCCTGGACGTCGAATTATGGCAGGGTAGCATCGACGCCATCAACCCTGCATTTATCAACGCACAGTGCATCGTTGCCAGCGAACTGTGAGATATTTCGTCACGTCATCCCGCGGTTCTTGTCCGATCTGACTGAGTCATTTGGCACGTGTGAAGCATCGAGCATTTGACTGATGCGGTCCTCCTTCGAGTTGCCCCCGTCGTACTCGGCGTGTACCAGCCACGGGTGTTCCTCGTCACCACGCCGTCGTACACTTTCAACCAAAGGTGGTCCCCACCGGGGCAGACGGACTCGCAAGGGATTCCCGATCCGAGTGGCCGGACCGACCGCGTGTTCAGGCATTTCGACCACAAGTTCGAATGGACCGTCGACGAGTTCGTCGAGTGGTGCAAGAACGTCGCGCAACAGTGGGGATATGCGGTAGAGACCGCAACGATAGGGACACCTAAAGAGCAGGACCCTTGGGGACGGGACAGGTTCTTGGGCGGTGCTACTCAGGTTGCCTATTTCAGGCGGTTGGACGACCATTTCTCTAGGACCTCAAGGGAAAGGGGAACGCAGGACGTTCGCAATGCGATGATGGAACCCCACGCTTTAGTGGCGAGGTATCACCACGAAGCGCACCCGCGCGCAGGATGCCCTTCTGGCTTGCAAGAGATCGAGGAAGCAATGGTCATCAAATTTCAGAGATGGGGAGAGATGACCCTCGGTGTTCAGGAGCTTTGGTTTGCAGACGAATTGCCCGTTTTATGTGGCGGCTCTATGGAGACGATGCTCAACGTTGCAGAACAAAGCACCAGGCTAGAGTTGACAAGAATCGCCGGCCAGCCGCGTGCAAACTGGAAGATTCAAATAGTCGGAGGGCTCACCGATCGGTTTCCCCTACAAATTACGCCGCTGAAGACCGAAAACATCATGTATGAGGACAATGAACCGGACTATGACGCAGAGGAAGGTTCTTTAGACTCTGGTATACTCATGGGTATGACTTATGATAACACCCCATGGCGCACTGAGGATGTTGACTGGTCAGTCGGCGGGGGCAACGATGGCTGGGCGGTAGGTTAAACAGGTTGAATAGAAGATAACCGCGTGGGGCGGAAAGGACGCTAGAGCATGAGGGACTGTCGACCTGGGAGCGAGTCTGGATTAGTATCTAACTCATGTACATCTAACGGAGACGGGGCTTGGTCAAAGGAATGGTGAAGAGAAGAAAAATTCGAACTGACTGGTATTGAAACTACAAGCAAGCACTGAGCATCGATACTGATACTCGTCAGACCTCCAGCGCTGATCGAATAGGTGCTGCGTGTTCATGGCACAATGAGTAAGGGTGGCACTACGGAACGGTTCGTACAGACCAATGAGAGGATGTAGCTGTGCCATATAGGTTATCATCCACATGAGATAGCAGGACGTAAGCGTGAGCAGAATGGATGATCGAATGGTTCTGCATCGAGTACGGGCTCAGTGCTAGACATTCGTTAAACTTCAGGCTGCGACTTACGTTTGTTGTGGTCCTTTCGGGACGAACAAGTAACCACAAGCCATTAAGCCCAGGACAATGACGAGAATGAAAACGACAGGGAACATCGACGCCATGTCGCTGCAAGTTGTGTTCGGTCAGCTCGAGAAAGCAAAGTCTAAGCGCAGCCGAATTCCGATGTCCAGCTTCCAGTCACTGAATCACGTGACAGGTAAACTCTTGCTTGCAAATTCCGCAGACACCAACAGAAAAATACGTCTATGTATATTATTACTATGTATTAGAATAGCAGACATAACTATCAATCAAAGGCCCGACGTCTGTAACAAACGTTGCGTGGTTTCTTGGGCATGGTGATCATGGTCTAGACGAAGAAAGGTAAGCACACGTCATAAGCGAGAGCTATGGGGGCACGTACATGATAATTATGCTCCGGCAGGGGTTGATCCAGCCTGACTTCCATTACGCGCAGCAATGTCGCGAGAACAGTCCCCAGTTGCAAGTAAGCAAACTGAACAAAGAACATATCAGCTAACATTCAACAATATAGACCTTCATGACTAACCTGCTCGCCAATGCACCGGTGTCGGCCGGCACCGAATGGCTGGTACGGACTATCAGTACCCTTGCTTACAGCACCAAATCCATAGTCGATCTTCTCGCCACTTTCGTCCGCATATGATTTAAAAGCCTGAGCTGCAATACCATCAGGGTCGCTCCACCGCGTTGGGTCCCAAGCTTTTGGGTTGGGCCATATCTCTGGATCAACCTGACTGACGCTAGGAGAAGCGAGAACATAGTGGCCACGGGGTACAACATAGGTGCCATCTTTCGAAGGTGCGGCAAGAGTGGGTGGTACGGGAACGTCGGAACGAACGTAACGCATGATACTATGGATTGGCGGGTGCAGGCGCAGCGTCTCTCGAATAACCGAGTCCATAACAGGCAGCTCGCGAAGTTCCTCGTACGTCATACTCCTGAATGTGCCGTCAGGGTTTCCGAAGTTTTTCACTTGTTCTTGGTAGAATTCCTCTCTACACAAGGTGATGAGTGAAAGGGCATGAGAAAAGTTGGAGCCGTCCTCACTGTATTTCCAAGTTGTTTGCTAGGTGAAGAAGTGCCCAGGAGCCGGAGGCTGAACTCGTGTGTTGACCCGCCATAAGAAGAGCAATCAAGATATGGGCAATCTCATGATCTGGAAGCGGTTTGCCATTGCGATACTTTTGAGAAATGAGCGCAGAAATCATATCTTGTGCATCCTATCACAGATGTGAGCACAAGGTTGTATGTAGTTGAGGTCTAGACTCACTATACCAGACTCCCTGCGTTTCCGAATGATGTCGACATAGAATGCACTCATCTTCTTGTGAGCTTCGTCACGTTTACGGTAACTTTCCAACGGAAGGTTGGGGAAGAGGAAGTTGACCGGTGTGAATCCTCCATCCAAATCGTTGAACAGATCGGAGAATGTTTTATCCAAACTTTCGCGAACCTCGCTGCCTTGAAGCGTCCGTGATGCAGTCAAGATGGTAATTTGTGCCATGATATCAGTAGTATCGAAACGCCCCCAATCGTTGATGTCGTTCAGCTGGAAGGTCAAGAACGCTCCGTCGTACCTCATGAAGTGGTCGACCTCGTTCTCGATCATACCGACGTAGGCACGGAAGTTCTCCACCGAAAGACCGACTTTGACAAACTTCTTCTGCTCCATGAAGACCTCGTTAGGGACGTCATAGACCACGTCTTTGCCGAAAACGGGCGTCGTGAGGTGCTACAAACAGTCAGCAAGCATGCAACTCTTATGAAAGAGAAACAGACCTTGTAAGCCTCCTCTGCAGAGAACGCCATAGATTTGCCGCCGAGAATAAAGTTGTTCCCTCTGGCACTAAGCGCGACGGTAACCTTGCGACCGAACATAATGAACGTAAAAACGTTCCCATACTGCGCAGGACAACACGGTTAGATGGTGAACTCGTTTGATAATGTTTTCAGCGTACCTTCTCTTTGCACTTGGCGAAGAAGTTCAACGGGTCATTGCCATATGAGATGGCAGAGCCGAAAAAAGGTAGAATGTGGAACACCTCTGGTGGCAGCGAAGAGTTGCGAGGGACAACCTGCGGAAGCGTCAGTTAGGTTTTGCAAGGGATATTGGGTACATACCAGCTGCCTAAGAATGTTTAAGGCGATGACAAGGAACGGTGAGTAAACGAGCGCAATGAGTATGGCGCGTCCCGGAGAATTTACGACGTAGTTCTGGACGTAATCCAACGCGGTGGCGACGTAACCCGCGGAGGGCAACGTGCTATTGACCGACATTGAGGACGAGGGGATGGACGAGAAGGAAAACCTGAGACCTCACGCGAACATTAAGAACCATCGAATAAATGTGCTTAGTCAGCAAAACTAAAATCAGACCATGTTTACATGTTTACGTGACGGGGAGGTGAGATTTCCATCGGGTTCACTGCCGACGCGCATGAGAAACCTCTGCAATAGCGTGGGTTTCACTGAGGCACACGAAAGATGGTAACATGCAGTAGATACGTGGGCACTATATAGTATCTATTCCGAGAAACTCCCTAGCCCTCTCTAAACGATAGGTGGAGCTGAGGCTGTGGACCCAGCTCAACAGACTTTACTCTGACCTTGACAACATCGCCAACTCCCAGCGTCCCGCTCGGCGGTGCAGGCAATGTTCCAAAGAAACCCAGCGAGGGTATGTGGCAGACGAAGGAGCTGGCTACACCAGTCCCATCGAGACGTGCCCCAGAAATGGTCGCTTGGATGAACCGCAGTGGATCGTGGCGATCGGTTGCCGGATGGGGATCTTCAATGAAGCGTTTGAGATACAAATGGGACCAGAAATCAACGTCGAGTCTCTCCACCCGCTTGTATTCTTTCTCTTTCTTTTTGATTTCGGGTGCATACTCCTCCAACCATGCCGACGAGAATAGTGATGTGTTGCTCCCGGGGTTGAGCAGTGCGTGCTTGATCTGCCAATGAGCTACAAGGTCGTTGTATCGCCGTAGCGGTGACGTAACACGGATGTAACCCTCCCGGTCCGGGATCCCCATGCTCCAGTGCATCGCAGGCTCGAGCGTGTGTTCAACCGGGGGAATGAACAACTTCGATTTTTGAACGGCATAGAAATCCACGTGGCCATCCGAGTCTCGCATTTCCAGCAGCTTCTGGACAGCTCGCGGATCCCCAAGACAAACGGGCGGTTTGGATGCTCTTCTCAGCATCGGAACTCCGTGGTCGGAAGACCAACGAGAAGCCACCCGGCAAGCGGCTTTCATACATTCTGAGATGATCATGCGCGCTCCAGAACTTTGCATTTGCTGCCCCACGACCTCATAGGTCAACTTTGGGAAACCGCGGAAACGATAAGGATCAGGGCAGTCCAGAGAAGTGCCGATCAAAGGTTTGGGGCTGACAGTAACCCTGGCTTTGGGAAGAGCGGTGTAAAAGCAGTTGCTGGAGCTTAGATTGCGTTGCTTGTGCCGCGAGATTGACTCAGTGATGAGACGCAGGTTGTCGACATGCTCGGAGCCGAGGCTCGGTACAGGAAAGGTGGAAGAATGGCCAGGAAGATCAAAGGGACGGAAGGATTCATAGCTTCTGACTGATCCTATGAGGCGATCCACGCTATCGTAATCTATTGTGACGACATTCCGAACCAATGCTGCTCGAATGTCGTAGTCCGCCATATTTCCACTGGGGTCAAGTTTGAAGCTAAACGTGAGCACACGTTCCGGATGTCCGGAGCTCGAGTTTGCGCCCAAACTCATTTTTGACAGCGTTAAAGATTTCGGGAGCATAGGCCACGTCCTGTGGGTAAAATATGCGGTGAACCCCATTTTGCGCGCCTCTTGAGCGAAGACATGCGTCGGAGGTATTACGGCTGTCGGATCCGCGACGTGGACATGGATCCACACCGCACCGGGTTCCGAAGGTATGGGTTCGATCGACAGTCCATCGTCTAGCTCCTCTGCGCCAATATCGTCGACGACGTAAACAGGCAGATTCTCAAAATCATGCCGCAGATGTTCAACCGGATCGCAGGAGTAGAGATCCTCAGGACCGAGTGGAGTGTCGCATTGCGCATTAGCCTGAGTCACTTGAGTCAGGTTCTGTTGGATTATCCGATCCTCGTTGATGACCTTCGTCGACTTTTCTTCTGGGGAGTGGTCCACACCAAGTTCCGACCATCTTGATGCCAAGTCATCCCATGGAGCCAGGTGACCCAAGTCAACCAAGACTTGATATATGACTGGTGTGTCGATTACTTCGGCTACCTCCAATTTCTTGAGGATTGTCGATACGACAGGGGAATAGGGGTCAGAGCGAATGTGACGACGACGGTGAAGGGAGTGGTGTAGCACATCGATGATCAGGCGATCTTCTTCTGTATACCGGATATCCGTATTCAATTCCTGGGTTGGGGGTTCGTTCCAGGACACCGTAGAACGCTTCCTATTGGCAGCCATGATCAAACGGGCTTTGGATACGAAGGAATCGATAGAGGGACTCGATTGGCGAACCATGTCTCGGACGGCAACCAGTTTCTTCACATGCGACTGAGGTCGGACGGCCCATACCTGAACCGCACGATGAGAAGTATAGTGCGGAACAAACTCGGCAGTATGACTCATGAGATAGCGGTGCGTCGCCAGCAAGTTGTAACGGTCCAAGTTGTTGGGGTCAGACACGAGTTCTGCCGCTCGCGATACGGTGACCGTCGACCATTCGTTGGAATCCGGAGACCTAACGAGAGGGTAGAGGGCAACGTTCCGGCTACCGATGGCACAATAGGCTCGGATAATCTGCTGTTCGACTTCTCGAAGCCGCCTAAGAATCTCCACGCGCGCACTGATTTCCGTCTTGCGTGTGGGCGACGGGTCGATGCCAGCCCTCTCCGCGAGGTCCAGAGGGACCATGTTTGGTATTTCGAAAAAGACGTCGGCGACATAGTGGGTGAGCACATCCCCAGAGAGTGAAAGGGTGAGAACGTAGTTGCGGTTATCAACCAGGGCATGACCAAGTACAATTCCTGACGCAGAGGTCAAACCTCTAGGGTACGGTAAGCGAACCATGAGGTGTGTGATCTTCATTCGTCACATACCTGCGAATGTCGACGTATGTACCGAAGGACGGCATGTCGCTCGCCTGGGGTTGGTCCGCCGCGTCCAGCTCCGGAGCAGAGTCTACTGCGGCATCCTGCCATGCAGCCAGTTGTTTCGTCGGCGGTCTACGCGGTCTCCTACTAGCAAGGACGTCCTTCTCGAGCCGCTTCTCCTCTCCTCTCAGCGACTTCTTGTGTTTCCACCCAGACGTAGGTAGTATCCGAGACCTAGAAGCCGCATTGAGGAGCTGTTCCGTGATTTTCATGACTTCTTTCTCTTCATCGCGGATGCGGACAGAGCTTCGAGAAACATAGCTATCCGAATTCAAGGACGAATCTGAGATGAACCTGGCTTTTTGACGAAGACATCTTGCAAGGTTATGACTAGGCTTGACGTCTCTGAACACAAACTGGGCACCGCGACGATGCATGAACGGAAAGAAAACGCGAGCGAGCCGGTGGCTGTGTATCTCGATCACTGACTACTTCGACACGCATAACCACCTCCATTCTGTCCAATGTTCAAACGAGTGGAAAGAAAACAAAAGAGGAAGCAGGAAGAAGAAGAGCTTGGCTTGGACGGGGACATGAAAGAAATAATGGGTTTGAATGACACAAACTCGGATGAATCTGATGACTCGGGTGCCAGTGGAGATTCGGATGACTCGGACGGAGGTGACATTCACGAGGATGATGATCAAGAGGAGGAGGATGCAACCTCTGAGGATGAGGATGTCGACGAGGAGCCAATATCGGTCTCTGAGGCTCTGAAGGATCCGGTCTACCTTATTTCCTTGAACCCCACTGTTTACGGGTGCGTAGTGTGCAAAGGAAAACTCATAAAAAACGCAGGAATGGCCGCTGCGCACAAGACTGCAAACGTATGCAGATCTCCTAGGAACCCTGCGACAAAGTTTCACTGAACGTTGGTTTTATGCAGGCGCACATGCGACGTTTCGAACACTTCAGATCTCTCTCTGCTGATGCAGACCCACGTAGCAATGCTTGGGAACTCGTCAGATCAATCAGTTCTATATCCAACACGCAAAGCGCAGAGTCGCGGAACCTATCGAAGCGAGCATTGAAACGCGTAAGGACTTCATTGTTCGCAGAGTGACATTCTGACAGTGTATCTCGCAGCAAGTCAAACAGACAGCTATGCGTGAAAAGAGGAAACATCACAAAGATCTAAAGACAAAAGCGATAGCGAAGAAGGCGCTGAAAAAAACCTCGACGACTGACGAAACAAAGAATGACATTCCGTCGAGCGTGGACTCGAAGCGTTCGCCAGTGTCAAAAATACAGTCAGAAAAACCTCGGAAAAAGCAGAAGCTGGACAGCAGAACCTCGACCAAGGCCAAGTTCGCTTCAGGCACCAAGTTCCAAACGACAGTAAAAAGTCGGCTTCCAAGTCTAGACATGAAGTCACAAGCCTGAGGAAAAGAAACCGATCAGGATAGGATAGTGGCCGTTCAACCTGCGAGGCATGTAGATTGCATAGATGGCTCCAGTAGTAAAATGTACTGCAAAAAGGAAGAGTCCTCGAAGATGATAACCATTGGGGCCAATCTACAACAACGATTGCAATACCCTGTTAGTCAACTGGATGACCTGCAATCGTGTTCGTTTGAGCCCTTGCAGTTGATCAACATAGCACATACCTGATGGATACTAGGCCGGTCTTTGGGATTCACCTTCAGCATGCTGTCGATGAGGTCCTTCACGCCCTGAGAATAGGCTGAACTCGGATGCTTATACTGTGCGTTTAGAACAGCCATAGCAATGGATCCACCCTGTTCCGTGGTTTGGGTGTTCTCAAATGGCGAATGTGAATATGCCATTGCGAAGAGTGTGCAGCCGAGTGACTGGTGACTTGAGCCCATGGTGAAATGTTTCAAAGGGGAGAACCATACCCAAATATCAACTTTTTCGTCCAGTGTCACCCCCGTTTTGACATCGAACAGCTCTGGTGCCCTGTAAGCCATTGTACTGCGCTCAGCCGCAATGTCCTGCAGCGCCATTAATAAATCCTCGTGAGACAGCCAACTGGACGCCTTACTTGTTGTAGCAACGCTTGCGACCTGGTCTCTATGCGAATTCTGGCCTTCATCGCACTACCAAAGTCCATCAGTATCGGCGTCAGGCCATCGTCAGCAATCATGACGTTTCTAAACTCTAATACCTCAGTCAGGAAACAGCCAGGGTTACTGAGAGGCTCACCCGGGTTTAATATCTCTGTGAGCGTATGGTTCACTCTTCCCTGATTCCGATTTTCCATTCGGCAAATCTGGGATTTTCGAAACTTCATCGTCATCATCGAATACACAATCCCCAATATCGGCCCGGTGCTTCTTTACAAGGGGTATGTTGACGGACGAATCACCGTCACCTTGGGGTTGTGATAGTAGTTCATCCCCCTCTTCATCGTCAGAGTGATTGTCGTTCGAATGTTGTGCTTGCGAGGAAGACGGCACAGGTGCTTGCCGGGATTGCGGTTTCGAGCCAGGTGTCGTGTGGTAATCGTGTAGAGCACGAACGGCTTCACATGTACCCTTGAATGTGCGAACCATATCTCTTTCTGAGAATTGTTTGCCGTTGACAACATTCGCGTTAATAGCATCCTGGACGTTTCCACGCTTGATTGCGTGTTAGAAAACCCAAATTGTAGCTTCGACACAGGCGAACCTTGTATAGCGGTAGAAAAAGGTACACAATTTGGCCTTCACCCTCGGGGTCCTGAACAGCCGCAGAGTCCTAATCAAGTTTTAGTATATGGCCTGGCGCCGCTGTTGAATGCACAGAAATATTACCAGTATACGTATGATATTCGGATGTCTGAAGTCACATCTGCATGGAAACTACGAATGATAATCGAATGCTCACTCACTGGAAGCGCCGGTACGCCTCGACCTCCAGCATGGCCTCTTTTACGCCCTCCGAGCCCGTGGGGCATCTTATTTTCTTTAGAGCAAATTGCCTCTGGAAAAACGCATATAGAGATATCAAGTAAGTCTGCTGGCGAAAACTCACCCCACTTGTTTCATCCTGAGCAAGGTATACGAACGAGAATCCACCTTCACCAAGAACCTTGATGATGTTGACTATCCGTGAGGCATTGTTAGCGAGCCAGGCAATGTATGACAAAACAAAAACACAATGTCGAAGCGCGACCGCCGCATACTAACATGTTCGACCATTAATCTTAATCTTGGCGGATTGTTGACAGAGACACGAAGAGAGTGCCCAGATTGCGTCTTTGGCTTGGTCTCTCAGAGTGTCGAGAGCGCTTGTAAGATAATTTAAAGCCATTTTGTGTCGCAATATATCCGTATGGTTTGGCTGTCAGTGATATCGAGGGGTTGGGAATAACAAAGATGTCGGGAACAAAACGCACAGCCACTCTATGATGGATTCCTGGTAACCAGGCCACGGTTGCTCTACCTTCATCGAGAGTCCAACGAAGTGCTGTAATTCATGCAGAGGCGCTCATCCGATCTTTAAATAATATAACACGATACGTGGGCAGATAATTATATTACCTCGATCGAGTACTGATATCGATATGAATCTTCCTCGCACACCACTGATAACGAGCGGCAATCTTAAATACATTCTCGAGAGTCAAATCTGCTTCATACACACCCTTGACCTCCCCATCGATCTCGTGGACACCAGTTTACATCCGCTGCCTAGCACTTCCTGCTGCCCACAATGGCCACTGGAATGGGAGAGCAAGAAAACGTGAGCTCGCGTGGCTTCGTTGTTCGAAAATCTCTTGAATATCGTTGATCTTGTTAGCGTTCCGACCCGGAAGTCAATGTTTTCTTTGTTGGCCAGACGGGCGTCGGGAAAAGCTCCCTGATCAATATGATCATGGGTATCAATGATGCCGACGCAAAGGCGGCCCAGGTGTCCGGAGATGCCCGCCCGTGTACCGAACAGACTACCTCTTATTCAGTGACACTGGAGCCGGACTCGCAGTGTCGACTCTGGGATACGCGGGGCCTTAATGAAGCCGTGGAGAAGTCCAACAACCGAGGCATGATGGCCAAGGTAGTGGACATGTTGGAACGAGTCTTCCAGTCGAAAGATCAACAAGAGCACGAACTACAGGAAACTCTCCAGAACCATATAGATAAACAGGTTAAACCGATTCTTATGTGGTGCGTGGACGCCGGAAAGATCGGCATCCCGGTCCCTTGGGTGGATTTTCGCAGGGTATATGTGGGGTATTGCAAGGAAAAGGTCATACCTGTGATAGTGGTCACTCGAATGAATCCGAAGATAACTCAGTGGGAGGAGACGTGTCGTGGACAGCTTGGGGATATGGATGTTCGGTTAATAAGAGTGCGGGACTACCGAAAACAACCCTCTACCAACTATGTAGAAGACGCCAAGGCTCTCAAGGCTCTCGTCTCTGAGCTTGCTAAAGTAGAAGTCAATATCTGTAGGAAGCAGACTGCAGATCCAGTCTAAGTACATCTTTCTTGCCGCCTGCAGGACAAGCGGTCTGGTCTGCAGCGCATTGAGTAGTATGTACCTACAATTTTTTTTGTTTGCGTACCCTTGATTTCACTCCACTCGCAGTGTAAATGACGTAACATGGGTAGTGATCGTACCTGCAATTTCAGGCGAGATTGGCGTCCACAAAGCAAGTTCAAGGCTGTGGCGTACATCGAGGCAAAACCACGGGGATGCCTGACGGTCAGCCACGAGTTGCTGGAGGGTTCATACGTATATCAAATGCGCTCGAGACTTCAAACCCTCCAAGAAAGCGATACTCACCTTGTCAACTTACGCTTGCTCATGTTCATGTACTCACATCGTGGTCAGACGATGTCATCAAAGGTCTGGTGCATTTCCTGCTCTGAACTCTGACCATCGTCTAACGACAGCATACATCCAACAAGCATGTCGCCCTCGTCGGGGTGACTGGAGTGGGGAAGAGCACATTGGTGAACATGCTCGTCGGCCCGGGTCCATCTAGCGCCGAAGTCAACAACGACGCCGAGCCGTGTACCATCGGACAGCATCCCTATAACGCAGAATTCGAGGAAACTAGATTCACACTATGGGATACGAGGGGCTTGAACGAGCCACGGGAGCAGGCAGCGAAGAGTCCCCTTGCTCGGTTTCTCGAATTCTTTGGAATCACTCCCAGTGAAGATGGTGAAGATAAGGAACTCCTGACTTTTCTATGCGGAAACAATCCTGCAATCAACCTCGTAATTTTTTGCATCGAAGCGAAGGATATAAGGGGGCACTCTCAGTGGAGGCATTATGGGAAGGTATACAAGAAATTCTGCAAAAAGAGGGTCAAGATCGTGGTGGTGGTGACGAAGCTGGACAAGGAAACCGGGATGGATTGGGAAAAGACTTGCATGCGCAAGGCGAAGGAAGTGATGCCAAAAGGGTCTCCTAACTTGGAAGGGTCCATAGCTGCTGTCCCGACAATAGTCCACCAGAAACCTGAGGATATTCAAGATTGCAGGAACAAGATTTTGAAACTTATTTCGGATTCAATTTGCTAGCGATGTGCAACTCGTAGGTCACTTACTTCGTCTCGTTTAGATAGCCTACACCCTCAGGCTAGGGCCAGTAGGTAGAAGCGCATCTGCATCGTTGTGTATTCTTCGCAGTAACCATTAATTAGAGATTTTGATCAAGTGGAAATTTTGAAGAACGTTTGGCGTGTGAAACTTGAAATTCACCAGAAAGTTTGTGTCAGTTCGGATCGCCGTAATATGGGCACAGGGATCCATACACGTTTCGACAAGACGCTCAGTGTCCAACTCGAAGCTCCCGATGCGCAGAAACAGTGATCCCGGAGAGTAGCAGCGACAAGGGTAATTCACCTATCTCTTGATTTGTCGTTCCTTTCGCGTTCTTGGCAACGATAGAGTCTAGACGCGGTGATGTACATATCTGGGAGCCTCTGCCTCGTGTTTCCAAGAACACTCTTGCGTTTGTAAAGTGGCGTTCATTCGAAATACCCTTGACTACGCCTCACATCCAAGATGCAACCCGATCAAGTTGGCATGGAACCGACGGATGTAAGTAATCATTGGGGCTACTCGATGTTTCAAACTAACCCACTCGCGCTTTAGCAGACTGCTGCGGCCAAAGGAACACGCAACGTCAATATCCTATTAGTTGGTCAAACTGGCGTCGGAAGGAGCACCCTAATCAACATGATCACTGGTGCCACCGATAGCTCATCAAGAGCAGCCAAAGTATCGAACGGCGTTCGGCCATGTCCCGTCGAGACGACGGAGCATGCGGCATCGTTGGAAGACGATGGGATGACCTTGCAATGCAGGCTCTGGGACACACGGGGCCTCGACGAAGCGGTGGATCACCCTGGTCTCATGGACGCCGCCGCCAATTGGCTTCGTCAGCAGGGTTTCGGCATGTTCTTCAGACGATCGGATGAACGCGATCTTAGGGCCATCTGTCGAGAGCGCGTCCATGATCTGGACGATACAGAGAGATTGCAATCGACTTCCATCACCGTTCTCATGTGGTGCATCCACGCCTGGAAGATAGATATCCCATACCACTGGCAACACTTCCGCAAGGTTTATGTCCACTACTGCGACAGGAAGGTCAAACCGGTGATCGTAATCACCCAAATGACCTCGGCCTTCGCAACGGAGTGGGATAAGAGGTGCAAGGATCAGCTCGGAAAGTTGGATTTAGGGATCGCGCTGGATGATACCCGCGATCTTTTGATGACTGTACGAAAATACCGAGATACATCCTCGCCGGAGTACGAGGAAGACTCTCAGGCTCTCAAAGACCTCATCTTTCGTGTTTCCGGTAGAACTTGACCGTTTTAATTCCCACACAATATTGCCGGGTAGATCGATGAAAGTACTGAAGGCGAGATCGATTCTTGGACATTTTGAGCTATCTGGCACTATGTTCACCAATAAAGTACACGGGTAGATACTCTATTCAACGTGTGATTTTGATATGCTAGGCGTCCCTAAGTAGTAAGAGAAAGCTGTACTCTTCAGTGACCCATACCAATCGACTCCAGCTCGCCGTATGCCGAGGAGCATGTACCATGCTTCAAAACACACGTGGCAAACTCAACCCAGACGTGCGCATCGCACCGATAACTCATTTCGCGAAGACTGAAGTTGGAGGATGTCGGTGAGCCCCGTGACTAGCTCATCGATCCTCAGCATTTGTTGACTCTCATCCACGTCTGAAGGGTTCTAATCAACGCACCATCCATGTCGCCTTGATCGGCGTGACCGGGGTCGGAAAAAGCAGTTTAGTGAACTTGCTCACCGGCGATGATAAACTCGCCAAAGTGAACAACGACGCTAAACCGTGCACCACCGAAGCGGCGAAGTATGAGGTGGTACAAGCGGATACCACATATTATGTCTGGGACACGAGGGGGCTCAACGAGGGAAAGACGGGAAAGATCTCGTTCGCTCGGTTCACCAAGTTGCTCGGATTTCACAACGCCGAAGATGAATTGAAACAGCTTTTGCACAACAAAAATCCCGACCTCGTTCTGCTCTGCATTGACGCAAACAAGATCAGAAACAGCGACCACTGGAATATCTATGGCGACATTTTCGCAAGTTTACCCAAAGGGATGAAGGTAGCAATGGTGGTAACGCGGTTGCGGGGAGGGTTTCCTACGTGGAAAGAGACGTGTGAAGCTAAGGCCGGAGAAGCATTTAAATTCTCGGGTGAGATCGAAAGTGTCCCGGAATATAAGAAGCTGGATGATCAGGAAGTAAAGGATTGCAGGGATAGAATTCTAACACTCATCTCTAAGTCCTGTTAGGTAGCATAACGAATGACGCGTGTTACGCAGTTCATTCACTTCATCTATATGTTGCATGTCATTACTTAGTACTGTACTATGGTGCCGCAAGGAAAATTAATACAGATCGTTACGCATCAAAGTTATCACAATGCGAGCTAACCTCAACAATGTCCAGATGCTTTGAGAGGTGAAAGACAAAGCTGCCAGGACCTTTACTATTCATAACCTAGTTCGGCATCGATCCTTGCCTTTCGTAGATTTCTTCTCTCCTCATCCGTAAGGCAAGACCATCCTTCCACTGTCTCTGACAGTTCCTCTTCAATCCTCTCTTCCATTTCGAGTTGTTTCTTGCTCTTTTTGGGAGGTGGCGGGCGGGGAGGTGGGGGCGGCGGTGTTCGACGATTTGGGTGAAGGGGAGCAATCCTCGAGAGCATTGTTCGAGAAGATTTTATGAAAGGTGAATATGTTCGGGCCGCGTTAGGAAAGGGTGAACACGGTTGCGAGTTTACGCGCCGAATGAGCTCTGTCATGGGGGTCAACTTGGGTTTGATTGACGTGCTACGAACTTGGAGACGAGTGGCCGGTGTGTGCTCGAGTGGCGCATCTCGTTTCGGGGGGCTGAGGTCATCTGATAGCTGCTTTTCCTGTCTAGCTTCTGGAGAGTGGTGTTCGTCCGCGAAGCTGGGGATGTTGGGAAGAACTGAGCTATGAGACTCCTGGTTTATCCTTGTAGATTCTTCGACCACTTCGTCAGTGGCCGTAATTATCTTTTTCCCCCTCTTTCCTTTATTCTGTGTCTTGGTTTGGGTTGTCTTTTTACTTGATGATGCCTGTTTCCTTTTGCCTCGACCGACTGGTTCGAGGGGAATTTCGACACCAGAGTCCGTGGGCAAGGAAGATGATGAAGCAGCAAAAAATGGCGGAGGGATGGAGTTCGACGAAGAGTCTCCGGTGGGAAGGCCGCCAGTGCCATCCATTTCGTCCTCATCATCTGGTATAGAGGGTCGTATCCTCCTGCGTTTCCGGATGGTAGTTATTAGAGGGGAGAGAAAGGGCGTGGGCTCGCGATCTTGAGGTGGCGTTGAAGGCGGGACAGTGGGTAGTGTTGACTCAGGTAGCCGAGGAGAGGATGGGCGCTGTGATGCGGAAGCATACTCTACTGGGGTTTCATTTGAGGGCGACCCACTTGGCAAGACAGGCGCTGGTTTGACCCACGGCGTGGGCTTTGGCCGGGGCCTTGTTGCAACTTTGGGTTCCGAAGGTGGATTTCCCTGCTTCTTCTGGCGCTTTGGGGGTCTCAAAGTGAGCTCGTCCTCGTCCGATGTCAGCTCGATGACGTCATTGATTGCGACTGGAGGTCCTATGCGTTTCTTCGCCTTCTGTGACTTCCTTGAACGCAACTTGGCGCGCTCCGCAATACCAAACGAAGAGTATGCATCTTCGATCACCTCTGGAAAACCGATCGAGGTGACTGTTGGAGAATATATGCTATCATTGGTCCTTGTTGCCGCGATAGGCGGGTCGCTGATGTGCGAGAAGGAGGTTCCTGCTACATCGGAATCACGAGGAGAATTTGGGGCTTTTTTCTTCATCACCATCCGTGGCTTAGGCCGTGGTTTTGGGGCCAATACAGATGGAGGACCAGATGTTGAAGGCATGCTGGTGAAGTTACCAATGGTGGAGTCCGTCCCAACCCGTGGAAGTTGTGGTGGGGTGAAGAGTGAATCGTCTTCCAATAACGAAGGTGAAAGGCGACTTCGCTGAGGGGTGCGCGGTTGATCCGGAGTGAAGACGGCCGTCTGAATTGCCGAGGCTAGTCGATTATGAGACGGGCAGGCATGCATGGTGCGACTACAGTACTTACTTTCAGAAGCCAAATTACGAGATGGTGAAGGTCGAGAGCGAACTACTGGAAACAACGGAGGGAATGCATCCTCCTCTTCGCTGTCGGCAACCAACCAATCGTCGACGGCCATGGGGCCATGGGTGTCTGACGGACCGAATGCGTTCACCGCCATGGACTCGGAGTAACGCGTCGAGGCACGTGATCGCAGCATATACGGACCCCAACAACACTGTCACCGAGACACGTGACCACGATACTATGATTCAGGACCCCAAACACTTTCATATCCGTCCTCGCCGACGATGCAGCCAAGGCAGTCGATGCAGCGAGCAGCCTTCTCCCCGCTCCGCTCAACGAGCCCACCAGCTTCCCTTCCCAGACGCTCAAACTCCGGACTCGGCCAGTCGGCTTCCCAAGGAACCCTAACACCGCCCACTTCAGCGTCGAAGACGCGCGCGATGGACCTCCTGAGGAGGCATTATGGTCTCGGAATAGGACCTCCACCACCAATTCCAGGGAAGAATAATGATCCAATGAATATGGGCATGTTTGCACGTCATCCCGCTCTGATTGTCATTAACATCGCGCTATCAGACTCGCCTGCTTTCGATGCCAAGTCGTATTACGACCAACTAATCACGACGTCTTCTCTCCCTTCCTTGCTGAAGCGTGAGAATGAATTTCTTGCAGGTAGGATCCTGCTTTCGCATTACGCTGAGATGCTGAGACGGCGAGCAGAGATACGGCAACTAGATACTGAGCGACAATCTCTCATATACGGTCATCATCATGAACTAATAGCTGCAAGCGACACCATCGCAGCGGTACTCAGAACCACACTTCTTGTCGTTCGCGTTCTAACTTGCTGATATTAGATGAAAAACCGCGCCGAGAGCCTCGATGCAGACTTGGATTCTCTCAAAGCAGCATTCTCTGAGATTTCGCGACTTGCGGCAGAGGTATCCTTTGAAAGCCCCTCTGGGGAGATGCAACCCCAAGTCGATCCAGCACCTATTTTGCCATCCCTCGCTTCATAGCTGTGCGATAGTCACTCGCCGATGCTCTCGGCGGCATGATACGCAAAGAAAAGATCTGGTGTCACTAGTACGTCTTCAAGACTTTCTGTGTCAGATTGGCAGGTGTATACACATTGTGCAGGTTTGTTTGACAACGAAATCTACTCATACATGATCGAAACAACGCATGATCTTACCAAATTGCTGTGCGGTGGTTCATCCTCTGAAATAATAGATCTCTGGCTGCCAAGTACTGCCCGTTCGGTGCTGCAGACAGGTGATGACGCAGTCTTCCCACGTCGCTGGAGCACCACTCGGCACTCCCGTAACTGCCCAGTGTTCTTGGCCTGGTTCAACAATGACACGTCCTTTCTACGGAGAAGGGAATTCAGTATTCATCAAGGCCACGTCCCTCACGGGCAGTTAGCATACCTGGATCCACCTTACGAATTCTTCTATGTGATACGCGAGTGCCATTAGCAACAATGTTCGCGTAAGAGGAGCACCGCGTTTGATAGGTACTCGTTTCTCAAATGGATAACGCGAATAGCCCGGCCACTGTGAAGTGTGTGGTGAGTACGCCGTCTGAGAAAAGATATGGAAGTCATACGTTTAGCTTGATTTTAATCATGCGATCAGGGCTCTCTGCGAATATGGGCAAATCTCCGGCCACCAGATCTGGCATAGTTCTCATGGTCAATAGATCCCGGAGTGAGTAGGGCTCACTACTCCTGTTGCGCTGGAGGTGGATCGCAGGAAATTCGGGTCCAGATTGGCACGGCTCCGCAAAAACTTGCTGTGGCAGACGGTCGTACCGCGATGGGAACCTCGTTAGATCCTTTTGATCGCTGTTCTCGCCACGTACGATGCTCGCGTTGCTCGAGTACCTTCCATTGGCCACCGACAACGGTGTTCTCGCGGGATATGTACCAGGATTTAAAACGTTGCGCGCCGGATACGGATAGGACGGGTTATTGACAGGTGGCCCCTCGGAGTAGACGGCCAGGGTATTGGTGACCGCGTCGCACTTTGCTGGACGATGCCTTCGCCCCTGTCGACTCGCGTGTTCAGGATCTGTGCCAAGCGCGTTTGCAAGAGATGAATACGAAGATATCTGCATTATTTGGTCCTCGTTTGGGAACGGCAGGGGGTAAGGATGTGCGTTCGAGTGGGCCATGGTACAAGAAGGTCAGTGGATGGAAACGAACAACAAGTTAGTGGTCTTACAGCAAGAATCGACTGCATTTATACCCCATACCACGTCAAAGCGTCAGGCTAACCACAACAGACGTATGTGATATCACAACGTATGCCCGCTCCGATCCATTCCCTCGGTGGACTCCACATCTGACCATGTCCACAGGATCTTTGAATTATGGTAACTCTTCACAGATTTGACAGGAATGTTGGGAGTTGAATAGCAACAGCGATGATCCTGGTCCGGAACGAGCCCCCCGACCGGTTCGGGAGCGGTGAAGGTGGATATTTGGATGTTGACATGAATGTAGGTCAATGGGAACCGGAGTTGTAAATGAAAGGGAGCTGAAAGACGAGATAAAATCTAGCATTCTCCGCGGCACAAAATGACAGGCCGCATATTTAGACTGTGGACACCTCGTGGCCAAAATATCCGGCCCACACCACCACGCTTATTTTGGAAAAGTTCTTGGGGAAATACTTTCCCCAAGGCTCGAGAAATTTGCCTCACCGTAGACTTCAAGGGTATAGCTTTCGCTGTCATTGACTAATAGGACTGCCCGGTGTAATTTATTTTCTGGGATCCTGAAAATGTCTATCCAGACGACCAAGGGTTTGAAACCACCGACGTTGCTACGCCGTACCAATATCCCACAGGTGTGGAGAAGTTAGGTTGAGATTGAAATGTTATAGTTCAACTATTCGATACTCGCACTATGATAGTATGTAAAAACCAGAAATCGGAAGCTGGCACAGGCAGCCCTCTACTAGTCCTAACGTTAGAGTGGCAAAGCGCTGACTACTAGTGTGAGAGTTGCTTACTAAGTCCTGTACAGCAAGACATAAAACGGGCAACTGTGCCCAAAAAAAAGTTCCTCCGAACAATTCGAGGACACAAAAGTTCGGGCTTGGCGAAGCTCTTCCGCATCCTTGTCCGCGTTCCCGTCCTCAAGAATGACGCATGGGTGTACTTACACCCCGTGCTTTCCACTGTTCTCGGAACGTCTCGCTTTGACTAGTTTGCCCTTCGTGAGGGAGGTACCGCTTCCGCTGGAGCCCATGAACCTGGAGGCTGCTAGAAGAGGTGATTCTGGGCCAGTGGGGGTTCTACACGTATCATGCATCATGTCTGACCAGGTTTTTGTACGTTTATGCTGCGCAATTATATCCTTTTGCACTGGTGGAAACTTTCGTGAGGCTCATTGCAACTTGAACGTGACCTGGCAGTCGTTACTCTGAGCAACGCGAGCGCTTGGTTCTTACTAAGCGAGTTGTATGGACTCCTCCGACTGACGCTGGGACAGCGGTTTGCAAAGCTATGCGGAAAAATGCGTTATTGGCATTAGTTGGTGTAGTACTCGTAATAATTTCGCTTTTTTAATGTTCTACTATCATTCAATGCTAGGCACAATGCTAAGAACAGTTCCTTATGACTCCAAATAGCTGCCCTTGCATTCTTAGTGAAGCCTTACCACCGCAATTCTGTGTTCCTGGTATGTTTTTGCAAGTCTCCTAAGTTCCAGATCAGTTTCCCACGCATCTCTCATGTCATTTCCGTTCCCTAGCACTTGTATCTCAAGGAAACCTTTCGCAAAATTGGGAGGGTAGTATACTATATGTATTCTAGGTACCCATATAGTCCCCCTGACACCCTGGTGAATATCCCAACCGCTTCAGAAGTTCAGAGTGTATAGGGGTAAACCCTATATCTACTCCTGTAGGCTGTATTCCAGGGGGAAGTTCCCTCGAGTCTGAGCTGCTTATGTGATGTAGGTATATGTACCAGATATATGTCTATCAATTATCAGAATATATCTACCTAGCCAATCAAAAATGCGAACCACTTCTTTGTATTTCAGGGGTAGGAGGATTGTCTACTCCTACTACCACAGGGAATGCTCCCTCTAGTAAACCCTTATAGGACGTCATTTAAATACATATTCAATGGCCAGGAATGAGTTTTATAAAGACATATACCTACTCAGTAATATTTGCGAACACTTTTTGTATTTTCTGTTCATTTCTACATATATATACCTGCATACATCCTAAGATTACAATTCAAGCGGTAAGAAACCTTGAAAAATATACCATAACACCATCAGAGTAATAAAAACGATCCCAGATGGCAAGGGAGTGAGTGACAGAGCAGAGAAGGGAGAGGAGGATATGTTGTATCTATATTTCTGAAAAGTAAATGTGGCGGGTGTTAGTGCCGAAAGCGGTAAGCCGTGACAGGCGATGGGAACTTTGGGGGAAATGCACCCCTTCGCTGTGAAACAAAGGGACTCCGAGTCTGGACTCGGAAGGCGTGGCGCGAGCGTCCCGCTGACAAATCATCGAAGTAAGCTGTGGATGGCCGAGATTTCAATTGGCACTCCTGCCAAGACTTTGAAGGGTAAATTCTCCTTGTACTATCACTCACCAAGGTCTGAGCCACCCCACTAGTTGGCCGGTCACAAAATGTCACAGACAGTAACCCATTACCACACTGTATAATTTAAAGCTCCGCTCGCGAGACTTGAGAGTTTCTATGAAGCCAATAGACATCGTCATTAGGAATGTGTGGCTATGTGAGTAAAGTCCATACTCCGCTTCGGCAGTCCTCGGCATGGCCATCACGGGCGTGATTCTGCTCGTGGTCACACTTTTTTTTCTATCTCTACGAATACTGCATGGATTGACGCCGTTTAACTTCATACCACCTAAGAATGTACTCTATATGATGTATAATTGAAGGGACAATATGTTGCAAGAGGGATAATGGTGGTTTTCAGAAATCGGCCAACTAGTGGGGTGGCTCAGACCTTGGTGAGTGATAGTATCATTCTGGTATACATATGTTTACCCTGATGTACGTCACAGTCGCAATCGACATTGGTGCAGCAGATCACGGGTACTTACGGAACGCATTATTCTGGTCAACGATTGATGATCATATCACTCAAATCCTCCTCCGAGTGGACCCTGTCCGAGTCTGCAAGAATAAGGCCAACTTGAAGGAACTCCGAATCAGAAAACTGTGAATTGAACGTGATTTGGGAGGCCTTCGAACAACCCAGGATTCCAGTTTAGATCTATTTCGGACGATACGGTCTTTGAACCGCTCGTGAACGCGCTTGGTAACCAGGTATTACATGTCTGCACACGTTCATCCAACAACTTGAAACGCACCCACTGGCAGTGACCGCGACTTCCCGTCTTGGGTCCAGGCGTACAGTGTGAATTGGGTCCAGGTGTGCCCGTATGGCCGCTATTGCTCCCGAAAAGTGTTCCTGATAACGCTTTAGCAATTTTTTTTTTTTTTGGACGAGCGATATTATTATGTAGCAACTGGCTAGCCTAGTCCTAGCTTTAGCAAATTTTCAATATTACGGACGAGAGCGATCATGACTCGCATCTACGTTTGTTCGATTTGATGCTAGTTGAAACGACTCTCGGAAACACTGAAACAGTGGGCTTACTGGATGACACATGATTCATTCACGTCATCAGTTTTCGGACTTGGTATCCACCAATCGATTTGTTTCTATCTCAGATGGTCGTGGACACTGTTGGCTTGCCTTAATTAAGGTCTGTAGGTGGATGTTTCGTTCCCAGTCTTTTCCACTCCTCTACTATGCGACTCATTACGATAATCATTTTTGCAGTCACCAGCAGACTGGTTGCTCTGGCCACTGCAAGTCCTGTACCAAGCCAGAAGGCGGGTGGAATAGCCGTACC